>VWZV01016577.1:634826-748244 GCA_013397155.1 Irena cyanogastra
TTTTTGGTTGAAAGTATGCTTCTGGCAAGGTCTGCATGCCCTAGAAAAGCAAAACATGACCAAGTTCTAAGGTTTCCTAACCCCTTTTTACCACTGGCTCTCCCTGAGTGATTACATGCTCCAGAATTTTCTTACCAACTACTAATTTCAAAAGATAAACTAATCTGAAAACTGAATAGGAGAACTGAACCGTGGGTTCTTTGGCCTGCTGCTCAAAGTCCATGTGATGAAAGTTTTCAGACTATTTTGCAGTTGACACTGAGAATTAGTTTATGTGACTGATAACTAGACTCATTAGCACATGCAGCTTAGTATTTGAGCCTTCTACAATTTTCCTGTGTGACCTTATTTAAATTACTTAATCCACTTCAGTTTTCCATCATTAAAAAAAACCAAACTCACAAACAAAACACCCCACGAATTCCAGCAACAAAAATACCCAACAACAATAAAATCTTTCCAGTCTCTGTATATCTTGCTTGTATGATGTTTTAGTTTCAGGTGTGTGGACAGATATGGCCTTGGTTTTGGCACTAAGTCTTCCATGAGATTCTGCATACATATAGCCTTTTCTTCCCAAATCCAGAATAAAAGTATATCATATTTACATCTAGCTAAGGCCAGAAGATGAATACATAAATTTCTGCTTTGTCTTCACATTTCCATAAAGTTTGAGAGCCTACCTGCAGCAAAAATAACTTTCATGGAAAATTTGCTAAAAATTTATGATTTAAAGATAAAATTGTTTTTAAAAACAAAGTCCTGTCTAAAAGACATGCATTTATTAGTAGAGCTTTCTCCACATCAAAGTTACTATGTTGTCACTTCACATAGTTCAAGGCTTCCAACACTGCACAGCACTAGAGGAAGAAGCAGTGCCAAGTCAAAACTTGGGGTTCACAAATGCAGAAAGTGAGAATCTTGCCAGGCAGGGAAACTTCCAGGGTTGGTTCCACTCAGGCTACCTGCACTGCTGATGCTGCTCCTGAATGGCTTCTTGTAACAGCTAACCCAGGGTAATGTGTGTGCAAGTACAGTCCTAATTATTCTCAGCCTTTTTTTTTTTCCTTCCTTAAACAAAATCTTCAGAGCTGAAAAAAGATCCTTGAGAAAATGGCTTCATTTGAGATTACTATGACCCTCAAGCTTTCAAGGATTTATGTTGGATATTCTGTACCTGCAGACAGTTTAACACAGATAGTTTGGGCACAGACTATAGTTTCTTTTTATTGACGAGAGTGTTCTTTATTTTTCTTTATCTTGCCAGGCACTTAAAATATTTCTTTTAGTAAGGTAAAAGAAAAGCCACACAAACAATTTAAAAACAATAGCCCAGTTAATCTTCATTCAGATAAAGGTTTCTGTTAAATATGGTATTCAGACAGCCTTAATGGAATCTGAAAGAACTAAGCTTCAGGGAAAAAAAAAAAAGAAAAAAAAAGGCAAAACTTATTTTAGTCCCTGTTTTTCCAGTGGGTTAGTTTCTTACTGCAGAGATCCAAAAATTAGTGGACAGATTTTAAGGAGACACCCAGGGATTTAGGAATGCCATTTTGTCAAGGCTAAATCTCCCAGAACCTCATGCCTAACTGAGGAAATCTGCTAATGTATGCCATAATTTTACACAGACAGCTCTGGAGTCTCTGGCTGCTGAATTATTTATTAGTGAGACTAGTTGTTTGTTAAGGCAGATAATGGGGAAAATGTTCCCTGGAAAAAATAAATTACATTCATTCTTTTAGCTTAAAAGAGTATCTCACTTTATACATTCAACGATATTTTTACTGTCTGAAATTGAAAAATATTTAATAGCTGCTCTTAATAGGTTAAAGAACACTTTAAAGACTGAAAGATCTCAAAAGATGTATTTAAACTGAGTAATAGTCTGTTTTGGTAAAGAATTCGGAAATTATACACTTTTGGAAATCTATCTAAGCACACCATTTTTCTGAAGAGGTAATGATTTTTTATGAAAAAGGGGTAATATTATTACACCAAAAAGATTTCAGCTTTTGTTACTGATAGTGATTAAAAAAAACCCCAAAAAACTACATGAGGCAGTCCAGTGAACTTGGTGGCCTTAAATACAAGGAAGAGAAACTCCAGCAATACATGGTGCTATTTGTGTCCAGGCCCCTCTGAAGCAGCATACCTTTCCCAACAATTCCCTTGACAAGGTCCCAAGATTTGTCCCAAATAACCCCCCAGATGGACAGTGAAACCCAGTCTTACTCTGGAGACACACCTTTCACTGTACCACAGAGCTGATGTTACTGAGGGAAGGATACTGAATCACAAACCCTGCCTAGGCAGAAATTTGTGTATTGACCAATGCCTGTGGTAACATCCAGCTTTTGAATGCAATTTATCATTTGCTCTCTAGTGGCCTGATCTGGTTTTGGATGAAGCCAGTGGAAAAACTCCTGCCAACTCCATTGGCAACTAAATCAGGTCATAGATGGAAAGATACAGAATTTATAACAAATTTCAAAGCATGGGGAAACAAGTAGGGAGAACTAAGATTATGTCTAGCTGCCAGTTAAAAGAATAAGAAAGATCCTTAAAAGCTGCATTTTTAATCAAAACATGTTAAGTCAAAACTAAACGACAAGCATTAGTGGCATATTTATGTATGAGGCCATACACCAGGAATTAGGTTTAGCTACATAAACTTGTAATTATGGCAAATATACATATAGGCTAGAGCTAGATCTACACTGAACAACAGAATTGGTGAGTACTTTTGGTACTTTTGGTTTGCTTCTGTCTGCCAACATCAGTGAAACAGTTACAGCAAGGTTGAAAGTAGAAATCATCAATAACTTTCAGCTGGGCTCAGGGAACTAGAGAAACGGGAAAATGTTTTAGAAGGTGCTGGGGTCTATCAGTGCTGGTCATTTTTCAAGCACCACCTCCTAAAGGCAGAGGACCAGGCGATTCCTAGATGTTGGAAGTCCAACAGATGAGGAAGAATGCCAGCTTGGCTGACTAGGTAAAGCAAAAAAGGATGATCCTTGTAGGTCACTTCCAGCCCAGAATATTCTGTGAATCTGTTTTAATTTCTGTGATTCTGTGACACAGAACTGGAGCTCTAATGTTATAATGCTCTGCTAGAATAAAACAGTATCTCCAGGGAAAAAAATGGAGTGGGAGGGCTAGGGGGAGGGAATGTCATCATCCTACATCTACTCAATGGCTCTCTCTTAGGCACAGGCAAATTTACCAGTTGCCTAAGGCAGAAGACAGCCAGAAGCCAATAAGAAATAAGAGAAAATATTAGAAAGTGGATCCTGCTATACTGCTAGAACAAGAAATGATGGAAAATACTAGGTGGTGATTCCTGCTATGACAGGACACCTGTCCTGACAGGACACCTTAGAAGCGGATAAGATTCTAAGGATCTCTGATCCTCCTACAAGGCAGGAAGAACAACTCTGGCTCACTCTAGATACCCAATCTACCTTCTTTATTCTTACTCCATGCTACTGAGAGACTTCAGCAGCCTCTGAGGGATCCTTTACTCAGTGGCTAATAAGTGCCACTTTCAACTGGAAATATATTTGAGTACATGCTGATCTTTAGACTGAGCAGCAGCCTTTGAAAATACACTCATACAATACATAGAGAGTAATAACAGGAGACAGTGTAGCTGTTTAAAAAGGCTATAACAGAACAACCAATTTAGTTATTAATCTATTCTTGGAAACAGAGAAGTCCCATCACAGCTTATGCTTTCCAGATGACTGCTCTAATCAGACCCTATAAGTCAGAGAGAACTCCATTTTCCCCTGTGATCAGTACATTCTTCATTAAGCTGAAAATCAACATGAATTAATCAACCCTTAATCTGTTCATTCTAGGAGTAAAAAAATATTTCATATAAAAGAATTTCTGTTTTCTCTAGAGTCTCTAATTCATCCATATTAGGCCTTGAGAGATAGGAGTGCTCCACAGAAAACTCTCTTCTCCCACTCAGGCCAATTCTCACCTAACTCAACAGCTGCTTGCTGTGTCACATGCAGTGAAGTTCAACAAGATCCGTGGTGTCTGCTTCCCTTCCAGCATATGATCCATCTCATTAAAGTGAGTGCTTCACTGTAGCCCCAGAGACTCAGAGCATCCTCACTTGGCTTTCTTCTTGTCACTCAGAATTCAAAACTCCTGGTTTAGGCAAGGAATTCCTCAACCACAGCTGGGAGGGAGGATACTCAGTGAACATGGAAAGAGATAGGGCAAGTATAGAGTGCTTCTCTCCCCTATGTGATCTTCAAGAATCAAGCAATCAGGAATTTAGGGTTTTCTTAAAGCAGAGGATGCATCCAGATCCTCATATCTAATAGTAACTGATAAAGATGTGAACAACTCTGAAAATCCCCTCTTGTACATCTCACATTGAACTATAACCCTGCTCTCTGATGCCGCTTCTAGTATTAACTATATATTTTCATATCTTAGGGGTGAGTTTACTCCCTTTTGAAAAACTAGAAAAAGTAGAAAAAAACAGAAAAACCAACAACCATTTGAAAGCAGATGCCTTTGCATTTGAAAGAATCTACATACTGTCCCTAATATCAGAAACTGAGACATCAACAATCACAAGAAGCATTGTGACCCTAAATGTTACTTCAATTCTTATTTGGCCAAACACCACCACCAATGGTGTTGCACAAGACTTTCAAACAGAGAAATCTTAAAAACTTTGTGTAGCGTACTAGAAAGTGCTCAGTGGAGTTGCAAAATTCAGGATTTTTTGGTTTTTTAAGCTTTTAGGGAATTGCACTGTGGAATAAACACTTAGATCATTTACAGAACACTGTTGAATACCAGTGCATACCTCTAATTCTCCCTTTCTAGAGCTTGACACCATTTGTAGTCAGAGAATGGCAGGGTGCAGTTGACACACCTGAAGGATAGGATGCCATCCAGAGGCACTTCAACAAGCTCAAGAAGTGGGCCCGTGGGAATGTCATGAGATTTAATAACACCAAGTAGAAGATGCTGCCCCTGTGTCAGGGCAACTCCCAGTCTCAATGCAGGCTGGGGGATGAACAGATCAAGGAGTGGGAAGAGAACTTGGGAGTGTCAAGAAGGACTTGGGGTGCTGGTGGATGAGAGGCTGGACATGAGCTGACAGTGTGCACTCACAGCTCAAAAAGCCAAATGTGTCCTGGGCTGCATCAAAAGCAGCATGGTCAGCAAGTCAAAGGAGGACATTCTACCTTTCTACTTCACTCTGGTGAGTTCCCATCCAGCTGTGGGATCCTAAACACACGGACATGGAGCTGTTGAGCAAGTCCAGAGGAGGGTCACCAAGATGATGAGAGGGATGGAGCCCCTATGAGGAAAGGCTGAGAGAATTGCCATTGTTCATCCTGGAGAGGAGAAGACTTTTGGTGTGACCTAATTGGGACCCTTCACTACTTGAGGGGAGCCTAAAAGAAAGATGGAAAGACTATTTACGTATAGTGACAGGACAAGGGGGAATGGATCCAAATTGACAGAAAATGAGTTTAGATCACATATAAGGAAGAAATTCTTTACTGTGAGGGTGGTGAGGCACTGGGACAGGTTTCTGAAAAAAAGTTGTGGATCCCTGGAAGTGTGCAAGGCCAGGCTGCATGAGGCTGTGAACAACCCGGTCTAATGAAACATGACCCTGCCCATGGCATGAGACTTGGAACTGAATAATTTTTATGGTCCCTTCCAATGCAAACCTTTCTGTGATAAGCTCTCCCTCACCTCTAAAATAAACTTAAGTAATTTAAGAGAGAAGTTGTTTCCAATTATGTTTTCTGTTTTGCCAATAAAGCCAGCTTTTCTTCTGGCAAAATTCTAAGGCATCCCAGGCAGATTTTACGTGTTTCTCTCAGACACATAGAGTACCATGCATATGCTGGGTGTTGGGTGAACATTCCATAGCACTCAGCTGCTTTCATTAACCCAGAGTTCAACTTTATAATCTGCCTAAAAATAGCAATTTGATGTAGTTATCAGGTTTTTCAATAGAATAGCATGGAGCAATTCTCCCACCTGAACTAGCTATTTTTCTTTCATTTACCTTTCAGAAGGGTGTTGACTTCCTCTGAGCCTAGCCCATGTAAACATTTTTGTGAACCCGTTTTATAAGGAAGCAATCTGAGCATTAAAAGTGGCTCTTTTTTAGATTTTCCAGGAGTTGGCATTTCAGTCACTAGCAACCCTGCACACAAAATATCTTTGAATGCATGATTACTTCTTTCTACAGGCCTTCCTCTAGTGGGAAATCAGTGTTCCATTTAGAGGAGAAGGGCTAAAATGGTTTAAAATTTAAAGAGCTGTCATGAATTACCCCACGATAACACAAATAAAATACAAAATCTACTTTCTAGCATCTTCCTCATCTACACTGCTAATGTACCAAAAAATTACCTGTCAGACAATTTACTAGGGAAAGTGCCCTACCAAGATATTCTGAAGACACATGTGAAAAATAAAGGCAATTTTCAGCAAGAACCAGATTGTAACAGGTGTGGACAAGAAAACAATCACTCAAACAGCTGGTTAGTGTGGGGGAAAGGAGGAGGTAGGGAGTAAGTATTGAAACTCTGGCACTTGTCCTTCATCTTATACAGCCTGCATGAGATCTTTTTGTAATTCTACTTCCAGCACATGTATAGACAAAGAAAGGGAAGAAAGAGAAATATCTCTGTGTCGCTTTTAAGTATTATGGTGTTTAACAGATTTTGTATGAAGGAACAAGTACCATCTGTACCCAACTTTGTAGTACTTGAATCAAAACCTGTGCAAAAGGGCCTTATTTTCAGAACAAAACCACTTACATTTTCAAGGACAGACAATGATAATTTTAATTTACTTAGCAAAGATACCTTGTGAGCAAGCAGGTAACACAGCTACAGACATATCCTTGGGCTTGCAGGTTCCACCAAAATGTCTGACATGTTGCCAGCAAGAGACAGAAGAGCTGTTTCAGATCCTTCCTCCCATTTCATTCTTTCCCTCAAAATCCACAGCACCTGTGCCATATTGTTTATTTTTCCAGACCTTAATTTCTTTCTATGCCCTCATTTACACTGCCACACATTCTACACACACCCACACACACACCCTGATTCAATTTTCACTTTTTGCTTGTGCTAAAGTAAAGTAGCTCTACTGAAATCAAGCTACTCTCCATGATATCTAAAAAGTCATGGGAGATGGGTGAAGACCTGGGTGACTGACAAAAGAGAGGAATAACTACACACATTTTTAAAAAAGGTGGGAATGCAGATCCTGGGAACTACCAACCTGTCAGCCTCACCTCTGTGCCTGGGAATATCCTGAAACAGATCCTCCTAGAAGCTGTGCTTAGGCACATGGAATTCAGTGGAGTGATTCAAGACAGACAGCACGGTGTGACCGAGGGCAAGACCTGCCTGACCAGCCCTAGTGGCCTTCTCTGATGGAGTGGCTGCAGCAATGGGCAAGGAGGAGTTATGGATATTGTCTGTTTGGGCTTCTGCCCAGCCTTAGACATGGTCCCCCACAACATCCTCTCTAAATTGGAGGTGGATGAATTTGATGCATGGGCAGATCTGGGCAGGAGGAACTGGCTTGATGGTCACATCCAGAGGGTAGTGGTCAATGCCTCAGTGTCCAGAGGAAGGTCAGTGACAAGTGGTGTCCTTCAGGGGTCCTTACTGGGACCAGTGGTGTTTAATGTTGTCACTGATGACACAGACACTAGTACTGAGTGTACCCTCAGAAGTTTGCAGATGACACCAAGCTTAGAGGTGCAGTTAACAAGTCTGAAGGACAAGATGCCATCCAGGGGCACCTGGATGAGGTAAAAAAGTGAGGCCATGGGAACCTAAGAGGTTCAACAAGACCAAGTGCGTGGTCTTGTGCCTGGGTTGGAGCCATCCCCATTGTCAATACAGGCTGGTGGGATGAAAGAATTGAGGGCTGTCCTGTGGAGAAGGACTTGGAGGTGCTGGTGAATGAAAAGTTTGACACAGCCCAGCAATACATGCTCATTTCCCAGAAAGACAATTGTATCCTGGGCTGCATCCAAAGCAGGGTGAGGGAGGGGTTCTGCCCCTCTGCTCTGCTCTGGTGAGACCCTATCTAGAGAGCTGCATCCAGCTCTGGGGTTCTCAGCACAGAAAAGACGTGGACTTGTTGGAGCAGGTCAAGAGGAGAGCCATGAAGGTAATCACAGGGCTGGAGCCCCTCTCTTAAGATGAAAGAGTTGGGGAGATTAAGCCTGGAGAAGAGGATGCTCTGGGAAGACCTTACTGTGACCTTTCAGTACCTAGAGTGGTCATATAAGACAGATGGGAATAGACTTTTTGGTAGGGCCTGTTGTGACAAGACAAGGGGTAATGGCCTCAAACTAGAGGATGGTCTATTCATACTAGATATAAAGAAGAAATTTTTTTTGTGAGAGTGGTGAAACACTGGAACAAGTTGCCCAGAAAAGTGGTAGATGTTCCATCTCTCAGAATCATTGGACAGGGCTCTGAGCAGCCTGGTCTAGTTGAGATGTCCCTGCTCATTGCAGGGGGGTTGAACTAGATAATCTTTAACAATCCCTTACAACCCAAACCATTGTATGAGTCTGCGAAGCAGAAAACAATAAACTCTCACAGCATTACTCTATTTTTGGTGTTTTGATAACCAAGTTAATTAAGTAGAAATATATTAAAAAACACACCAGAAACCACCAAAAAACCAAACCAAAACAACAACATCAAAAAACAAGCAACAAAAAGAAACCAAAGACCAAAAAACAAAACAACCAAAAAAAAAAAAAAAACACCAACAAAAACTCAAAACCAACAAAAAAAAAAAACAAAAACCAAAAAAAAACCCCAAACAAACCCAAAATATGTATGGATGTAAATGGACTTTTAATCCTTTATGTGTGTTTGGGTTGTACTTCCTTTAGCTTTGCCTTGAAGTTTTGCTCTATCAGCTGTTTACTTCACACTCAGAGAAACCATCTTCACTAAAAGCATCTTTTAGCCAGCAGATGTCATTCAGAGCTCCTACCAAATTTCTCTACCCGAACTAAGATTCCCTCATTACTATCACTAGAAAGCTGTCAGTGTACCTCCTTTTGAAAAAGAAAGGATACCACCCCTTCATCCTCTCCTCTCCCTTACTGTTTTTGCAGGAGTGGTGTAGGGTACTGGGGGTGATTAGGATTTCAGCAAGGGAATGATAATAGGTGAGCATCTGCAGACAGATTTGCGGTATTAGTTGTTTACAGCTGAAGTCTGGGTCCAAAACACAAAAAGTCACATTTGCTTGTGCAGAGGAAAACATATGAATATATGTGAATGCCTCCAGTGCCTGGCGAAACTGGACTTTACTTGAAAGTAAATTCTTCACCAGCATGATTTACTGTGAAATGTACCAACTTTCTTAGCACTTTATATTTGCTTGGGAAGGAAATAAAAACATGTTCTCTATTAAAGGACTGCTACCTTGATCAGCCTTAGGAATCCCTGAGAGATTTTATTTCTGACAGGTTATGTTAGATATATTTCTCATGTAATAATGGATTGAATTTGGGTAAAACCTATCAGGTGTATTATTCACTATCTTATACCAGACCTATGCTACCACAGCTCACCCATTTCACACCTAGCACAGAAATTGGAAATTAGGTCTTCTCCATTAAACTCAGCTGAGGCTTTTGATTTTTACTGTTATACAGGCTTGTAATGCTGGTGATCCCATTTAAGTGTAAAGCTTTTCTCTCCAAAAGCAATTTAATCTATATTTTCATACCCAGAAATGCACACAGCAGTTGTTATCAAGTGCAGATTCACCTGCATTTTTACATGGATAAATAGTTCCCACTGTAGTTATAAGAACCTATTATTCTCCTATTTCCCTCAACTCCTCAGTGCACTTCTGTTTTTCCAGATTTATTTGCAGCTTAAAGTCTGCAACACTCCTAGAAACCTGAGGAAAGTGTTAAGGGGTTCCGCAAATCAACTTTGATGGAATTAAATATCAAGGCAGCAGAGTGAACATATGCTTAAGACCCACCTATATTTCTGTTTGGAACAGCACTACAGCCACAGAACGTGCTTTTCAGCTGTCTTTCAACATAGGAGATGCATTTGTGATACAAACATATCATTTCAAATCTCAAAAGCAAAAATACAACGGAAGGAATCAAGATGTGAAAGAAGAAAAAGGATTTTTTAACATACAATTCACAAAAGCACTTCAGCAAAATAGTAGAGAGAAAATGCTCAGAAAGCCAACCATTAACATAATTTGATAAAAAAAAACCTTACTGCGTTCATGGAAAGAATAGATTACTTTCAATGAAAACTAACTATAGTTCTCACATAGCATTTTGTTCTTGCAAATATATGTTCTAACCTAATGAAAGGAAGAAACATTATAATAATAATTGGGTAGCACCAATTTTGCTTTAACCTCAGAATTATTGAAGCAAAGTTCTTATGTCATGGAGATGCTTCAACAAAGCATGGACCAGGCCCTTAATGTGATCAACATGAGAAAAAACTTTATTCATGGCATTAAGAATAGTAATCTTGACTTATAATGAGGAGCTAAATGTATTTGGATAGCCTAATTTTTAGTTTTTGGTCTCCACTTGCTCTCACAGGCTACTGAGCTATGACAAATATGAAGAACAGCTATGACATTTGCCAAATCATGGGAGTGTTTGGAACTAGCAAACCCAGGAGAGATGTAAAACTACACAGATGACGAAAGGTTTAAACAAAGTGAGTTATTTCAGCTGACTCTGTTTCCAGGAAATTCACATAATAAAATTTGGTTCCAGGAAATGGAAATAAAGGAAATGGCCCAGCTTCTTTTTAAATTTTGGATGTGTCTCCTCCCAGTCTTCAGAGAGTATTGCATTAGATTCATTGGTCACTGAACTAACCCACAAACCACACACCACAAAGACATAAAATATCAAGTTAATTATGTAGCCCAGGGACATCTCTTTTTCACAGACCCTTGGCTGCTCAATAAGCTATCAATCTTTTTCTCCAGATGGTGCTGCTTGCATTCAGTTACTCCATTGTTTCCTTTGTTATGCAAGTGGTTTCTTGATTAAAATTTGTCAACTGCCCTTTCCCTAAGCATTCTCCAAATTCAAATAATATCTGCAGTTGTTAAATGAAAAAAACCAACAAACTCCAAACGCAAAAAAACCCCACTCCCAAACAAAGTCTCTCACTAAAAATATTAAATTGAGAATGAATTTTTTTTTTTTCTGTATGTTCTCCCAGAAGACAGATGTAGAAGACTTTATTGGTAATATGCCAAAGGCCAGATGTTTATCTGGCTGCCCTGTGTGTGTCTCTGCACCTGCCTGCTCTGTGGTGCTAGCAACGTAGATAACTGAGCTATCCTAATTTTCCATCTTTTACACATATGCATACAGTTTTAATCCTCAGATATTCCTGAAGCAAACTAGTTTCAAATGAAGCATTTCAGTTTGTGTTGTCCCCCTAGTGACAGGGGACTATTTTCACCACTATCTCTCACTTAATAGTTCTCATCACCTTTCACCACTAGTTCCCATCAAAGCGTAGCAGTAAAAGGTGAACTTCAGATGATTTGTAGTTTTAAGTATGGAAAAGAAAACACTTGAAATGCAGAGAGTTCTCTAATTGGTATTGAAGTTTTTTTTCCCAGCATTTAAAATGCTGGAATGAAACCCTGTGAATAGCAAGTTTCATAAGAAGTCTTTGAGAGTGCTGTGGTTCTGCTGAGGGAAGAAGTCTCAGGGGGGCAGCTCTTACAATGCCGTGTCAGTACTGCCTCTAGTCCTGGGCAGACTGCACCAAGAGCCACAGCCACGTAGAGACTAACAGCGCATGAAAAAAAACCACACATTTTGAATATTTTAAGACTAGAGAAGATGCAAAGGAGGATGCTAGGGGAAAGTGTAGCCTTTTTAAATTTGTCTACTTCAAATCCATCCGTTCTTGTCTATGTGCCTATTTTCATATTCCGCTCTGAAGAAGCCATGTGGCTATAACTTGTCTTTAGAATTGAGAGCTCCAGGAAAAACTAAGGAAAAAAATGATGCAAATATTTGCTTCATCACACATTTTAGATACAATTCACAAGATCTATATTTGCAAAACTGGATGGATGAAGAGTTTTTCACTGGCATTCTCTACTTGATGTTAAAGGACTGGTAAATGTTTCCTTTTTGCTAGTCACTGGGCATAAAATAAAAATATTAAACTCTCACAAGATGTTATTATTATTCTACATATAAAGGAATTATTGCTTTTTAAGCAGACTTACTAAATTTATCTTTTCCTGTCCATATGATATATATATGTGTATGTATATATATATAATACTGTACAACTGTCAGAAATAGAGTTTGGCAAAAAGCTAAAATAATTCACATTTAATATGACAGGCTTATGATTTTTTTTTTCAAAATGCAGCTCCCATAGTTAGACAAACATTTTAATGTGAAATTTAGAGGCCTTAAAATCAATCATAAAATCCTGATTGATTTATTTCAGTCAGAAGTTCTCTTTTCTCTGCAAGACCTCTGTCAAACACTTTACCTTCAATGTCTTATAAGTGGTCATAAATTCTCCAAATCAGCAACACTTCTTCAGTCAAGTAAGGTTTTCTCAGATCACAGGATTCACTTGTGCAACATGCACACAGGCCAGAGCCAGGAATTTGATTTTTCAAAGGTGACTACAGACTCAAATTTGACTTTTCATCGAGGAAGACCAAACCTATTTTATGTATTTGGAAGTGGGGAAACAGAACAGGAAGTCCTAAAATGGTAATGTATTTCCAAAGTCTTAGTTCAGTTCTTCTCTATTGCTTGGAACTTCTGGAAAACCTGATTGGATGTTTCGTGAACACTTCATTTTCAAACTTAGTATTGTAACTGCCCTGATACATTTTGCCATATGTAGACATATTAACCATGAGCAGTGAGAAGACAGTTTTTCAGGGTTTCACTATCAAGTAAATCTATTTCTAGAAAGTACCTATAAAATTTCATTATGTGATTTATTTTGATGGTTAGTATGTAACCATGGCATGTGCTGGCTCAGATATATCTTGAGGAGTTCTGAGAGCCCTGAACTAGATTCTTCAGTACATCTGTGAAGGCCTGATTTGCTTCATACCAGCTGATCTGAGTACCAGTAACAGTCTGACAAGGGAAACACGGAACTCTTGTCAAAAAAAACAGATTAACTTGGATCGCACCAAGCTTCATCCATGATGCTGGTAGTGGAAACAAACAGTTTAAAAGAAAGGTTAGAAGTGTACACAGTACTGCTATCACTGCAATGAGACTGTACATTTACCCTGCTTCTTCCGGAGGCTAGGAAATATTTCAACTTTTAAACCCAGGTTTCAGGCTCGCTCCCAGCTTTTTTCTTGTGATAAAGTAAGTGATATATTTTATCCTTCTCTTTATGCTTCCCACAAATGCCTAAGCCATTTATTCCAGAGAATACTAGACAAAGACTGTGATGCTTGAAAGAGAAGTTTCTGCAATTGTTAGCCCTTTAAACAGACAGAGGACTGAAAGCTTAAAGGCTTGCAAAGCCTGATTGCAGTCTGTGCCTTCAATTTACACAATGGCACTAATAAAGGATATGGGACCTTAGTAGCAAATGGATCCTGGGAGGTCCTGATGTGTTTGTTTCCAGGTAAATTTTCAAAGGCTCCTATATGGGGGTATGGGATGGAAGATATTGTCTGAAATGTCCAAGATTACAAGCTGCCATAGGAAATCACAGGAACCAGAGCAGTGTGCTGTGAAAATCCAACCAGCACGGAATGGATTAGCCTTTCAAATTAAACAAACACAACCAGATATGTATTATTCCAACCCCAAAGTTCCTGCAGGATACACACTTGACAAAAATCTATCTAGTGAAATTTTATTTACATTTCCAAAAGAAAGCCATCATCCATCACTTATTTTACTGTTTCTATGGCAACTGTTTGCCTTTCAGAGCTACCAAATGAAATGAATGGTGAAAAACCACTTTGTATGGTAAATTGATTTGCTGTCCTTCATCCCATATATGTAGCACTGCTTCACTTAAAGACGCTTAGTGGTTTAGCTCTATCATGTTTCTAAATAGATATTTGTACTGTTTTTATATAGAACACTAATCCTAAGCCATGAACATCCGAGGCCTTAGTAAAATGTTTTTAAAATGCTTTAGATTTATGCCTGTAAAAAAGTCTTAATTTTGATCACATCATAAGTCAAAATGTCTTTGTGGACCATCTGGCAAACACCCTGACTTTTAAAATATCCTGATGTTCTTGGTGGGGTCATATATAGTCCACTTCTGAGCAAACATTAAAACTAAGTAGTTATTCCACATAGGACTACATAAATGGAATATTGCTGTGGCTGCTGTGGTCTAATGGCACAGAAGAAAAGAAAGTTTTAGAAAGCATGTCCTTTTTTTTAACTTAGAAAAGCTGAAAGGTGTACAAACACCTCCCCATGTCTGAACCTGCAGATTCAATAGCTGAACTCAGTTATATAATTCATTTTTCTCTGAAGTGGATGTGATTTTTATTTGTGCTTTCTGTGGGATTCTATTGAAGTTACCTTGAGCTTCTTTTCCGTTTGTCACATCATTTAACACAGAAATGTCCTTGTGGTGGTTTTTCTTCTCTTTCTGCAGTTGCTTTTCAAGTGTTCAAAGATCCTATTATTTTCTGCAAGTTCAGCTTAAAAGTTGGACTACACTTTCCTGTCTTGTATCCCTGTCCCATTCTTATGGTGAAAGGCCAAGGATATTTTAGATCTTGGCAGGAACATTAAATGAAAGAAAGAACTCAGCCAAGAGGCTTTAATTGAAAACTGCCCCAAGAAGAGATCGAAGAAGCTGAATCACAGTTTCTGCATTTTTTTCTTAACAGAATAGACGATTTCAAGGTTTTAGGTATGGAACATTTGAAGGAAGACAAATGATGTAGCAAATTCATATGAAGAAGAGCTCGTTTTGGAGAAGGAAACCCTTCTTGCACACTTGCAAATTCATAAACTGACATGTGACAATGCTATAACGCAAATATTTTTCAATGCAGAGTCAAACATATATAGGCAAGAATACTTACATCAGAACTGGGTACATCACTGAAGTCAGCTCACAAATCTTTATATGTGCCATGGGATCACTAGTCAGGACCTAAGAAACCCTTGCCTTGAATAGGAAAGAAAAAAAATTGAAGTTTCAGGTTTACGTCCTCAATTGAGCAGAATGAACTTGAACTTAAATTTCCAATATCCCAGTCTACTGCTGTGGCTATTGCCTTTCTTGCTGAAAGAATCACCTTGTCTAAAGAAACTTTCCTCTCCCCTTAATGAAAAAAATGTAAAAGTACATTCTTTTCTACAAGAGGTTTGAATTTCTAGAAACTACTTTTTTTTCTAAAGAGAGTTAGCAATTGCTACCCTTAGAAAACCAGTCTATTTGGACTTCCTTCTGTTTCAATAAATAGCAGGGTCCTGAGAATACAACATGTAGTTACAACAACATAGTGTCATATGTGATTTCTTGTGAATATAAAAAAGACACAGACTCTTAATTTATCATCTATCCAGGAGAAAGAAAAAAAGTGTTGTATTTCTGTACGCTTGTGTAAAGATCATCCTTTTTTGGCAAGGCCAAGTAATAAAGGTCTGCACTACTTTGCATGCAAAAAAAGTAATTATTAAAAATTATCTAGAAACTATGCCTTCTCACTGAAATCTCACTACCAAAGTTTTAAGTCTGGTACATATCTCAGGCTTGTAAACAGCCTGAGAGGTGAGGAACTCGTTAGGAACATTATCTGGCTCACTAAACAGAAATTAGGTTTTTTTATCACTATTGCTACTGGCCACTCCTCTGTGTTGTTTCACAAAACAGTTAGGATGTAGCCCTCGGGACACTGCCCTGAAAAACACTGCCTCAAACACTCATGCATCAGCAGTGACTGCTGAATTAAACCAGGCAATAGCCAATAATACCATTAACCACAAAAGGCTGATTTCTAGAGCTCTGCAGGGGAAAGCACGCTCTGTGAATAATGAGATACTGTGGAGTGGGCTGTATATGCACTGTAACCGCCCCATCTGCTGGTGTGGGCTCAGGCTGCACATAGACGCCCTGGAAACTTCCAGCTCACACCAAAACAGGTCAGTGCTTAGGCTGGGCTTTGTGCCATGAAATATCTGGGTTCAGGTGTGGCTCAAGAATAGCCCTGGCCAGGTCAGCCCTTGATCGTGGGGCAAGAGTGCAGAGGGAGAAACAGTGCTGACTACCTAGTTTGTTCTGAAACCCCTGGCAATGTTACTGACTGCTCATTAGCAAGCAATTTCATCTGTATGCATAAACAACCGTGGCATCTCCACCTTCTGAGGGATGCAGCATGTGGTGAGCATGATGCAATGAAATACCAGCATTGATCAGCTCCAGCCCACTGATATGCCAGCCAAGTCACTCACGATCTATTAGCAATGTATCGTGACTAGAGTTACTACTGCTAATTGCAGCATTACTATTAGAATTATTGCAGCATTCCTTAATAACTAATGCTATTATTATTATAATAATAACTGACCTGAAGTTCAGAGAAATGATGGGAGAATGTTAAAAACTTATTCATATACTACCTCAGGGGAAAACCACGATGTTTGTATGTTTATGATTTTGTTTGACTTTTCTCAGGTACAGTGAGAGACAATGACCCATAGAAGACCAAAGTCATATTTCTCCTCTGCTTAATTCTGGCCGAAATTCCCTGTCACTAAGCCAGCTTTTATTTAGTATGCTCCACACTATGGAAGTCCCACAGAGCTAGTTCATGTTCTGCTGATTATAAGCACAGGACAGTTATAAGCCAGTTCATACATTTATGTTATGAATATGTTCCATTGCTTTGTGAAGGAACAACTGTATGGCACAAATAACATGAAAGTGAAGCCCTCTGAACTTGAAATTCTCAGTTGCAGAATTTCATTTTGTTCTAAACAAAAATAAAAGCAATGGAGATGGTTGTTTGTATTCCCCACTTCTCTGAATTGCTCATAAAATTGAATCCTCTAACATCTAATGTAGGAGAATGCTCTCTTTGGAACATTAACACTGTGTCACCATTTCATTCTATTCTATTTCAGGAAACAAATATCAAGGGAGCTTATTTTGCTCTCCAGCCATCACTGACTAGTTAAAATATCTTGATTTAAGTAAGCGTCAAAGTACTGCTTTGCAGATCAAATAGAACACACAAAAAGGTTTTAAGTAGTAACTGAGGTTCGTTACAATAAAAACAATATAGAATATTGAAAAATACAAAACATGATGGTCTATAACATATCAAAATGCAATTTGCACCTATTTGGTAAAGACTGCCTTTTCTGATCACAAAACTCTTGACGGAAATGTCAGAACTCTTCTCTTCAAACCTTCAGATAAAACCAGGATTTTTTTCCCCTGAATTTCCTCATTTTACTCTGCAACACCTTTCATGCATCAAAAAAGTCCTTTCAGTTATGTAGCCAGACATGCAAATTTTTTACCTTCTTGTAGAGCTCAGTGAGCTATAGCTATGTCTTCAGTGAGCTATAGGTCTTCTCAGCCTATCATCTACAACAAGGATGTTATGGGAGAAAAAAGCATTTACCTTGTTAATTTTAAATGAAATTCCTCTCATTGAGATACCTTGGAAAGCACCTAGGTCCTTCTGCACTTTAAATTAGTGAAACTGAGGCTCCTGGAGCACTTCCAGGACTCTTACAATTATAGCCATATTGACAGGACCACTGAATGAAAAGGCTGTGATGAATCAATCTAACATTTTGTGGCTTTTTTTTTTCCCCTCATAGAGATAAGCACTTTGGATTCGTCTTTTTTGCTAGCAGAGTTGCAGTTAACAGAGATGAATAAATGCACACTGGACAGGCACCACCTCACCCACCACCATGTAGTAGCTTGGTCCTGCACCTGGGGCTTTGGACCTGCCTGAGCCAGCTCCACCATCCCTACTCTTTCCACTGCCCCAACCACACGGCTGCTCATCTATCTTCTCCCAGTTTGTTCACCTTTTGTGAGGATAGCGTGAAGATAGCATGATATAGATTTTTCTATTATGATCAGCAGTCTAAAAAGTCACAGCTTTGTAAATCTGACTAAGGTGCTGTTCTCACTGTGGAACCCTCAAAGTTTCTAAGGCACCTTCGAGGAGCAGCGGTCCGGGACACATGGTAGTTTATCAGGTCTAAAATGTGAGCTTCTGAAGTTGATAGGGGGCTACTGCTGATTTTAATGGGGGAAAAATCTAACCAAAAATTTAAGGTGCTGTACAGGCCAACAGTAAAGGCCCTTTTTTGGTTCCTTGGATTTCCAGATGAAAAAAATATAGACAAGATGCTTAAAAAATGTAACTTAACTTTGGTTAATCTCTGAATTTTGCTTCCTTTTCCTTCTTCTCTCATGGTTTTTGCTGTTTTATTTCGCCTTAATCCTCCAAGTGCAACAAAACAATGTGTGAAACTCCACAAAAAAAGAAACCAAAGAAAAAAAAAAAAGAAATCCCACACAAAGGGTATTAATATGGTACCAGAACTTGTGCTTAGGTGTGAAGTTGGTCTGTGAAGAAGAATTATGCTTCCTTATAAGAGTGAGAGAATATATTTTAAGGTGTTTCTTTCTCAGTCTTTGGATATGTATTCTTTAGTTACATGTGCAGAAAAATGTGAAGGGAATGCCTACATTTAAAGACAGATGACTAGAGTTTCCAGAGATGAACTTCTTACAAATGAGACCTATTAACGTATGAAAAAAGCAATACTGACGTACAGTATCCACCCTTCACCAAATGCAAACACTGAATTCAGCACAACTTAGAACTATTAGAAATGCTGATTTGAGAGGTACACTAAAGGATTAAAAACTTGAACCAGAGCACACTGGAACTGATAACAAGGCCTATGTACACTGCAATGGGCTTTTGACTAAGTATTGCTGCAATTTCATCACAGAGAATGGATTTCTTTCACCATGGTCCTCTGTAGTAGCCACTGTGCAACACTCCAGATTTTTGTCTTCTAGAAATCCACACTAATCTTCAGTTGAAGTTTATCACCTCAATTCAGGCTTTGCAACTTGTGCTACCCCAAAATCTTCCCCTTCTCTCAGGACCTACTTTCTACTGTGCTTCTGCAATAAGCCCTTCGTCTCTGAGTTCTCACTGCAGCGTCACTGGAAGTAGTCAAATGAATTTATTCATGTTCTACCAGCATTCCCTTTGTGTCTGTTAATGAAGAGCCTGCAGTAACAGGTTGGCACTAACCCAGCTGAGCTCTTCACCACTTCAGCCACTGTTGCCAAGTTGCACAAGGCAAATGGCAATGCCTGTGAGTTGTGCGAGCTGCTAAAGGAAACAGGAAATCTTTGAACAAATTTGATCAGGAGGCTAGCCTGAGGGGAGCACAGTATTTCAATTTTCTGAACAGTTGTACTGTTCTGACATTCAATCTTCATGAGGAGAAAATCTGAACCATCACATTTCTGAGGGAAGGAGATCTACTGACACTAACATGAGACCTCTCTGTAGATGGGTGACTCCCTCAGCAGTGATGCTTCAAGGTTCAGTTCTGCTCAAAGCAGGGAAGGCTAAACGCAATCTGCTGTCATGGACAATAACTTGTAATCTTCCTTACTCTCTAGACTGGTAAAACGTGGTTGTAAAATGTGCTTGACTAACAGTTTTAGGTTTAGGAGATTCATGGCCTAAAGTTGTGTTAGAGGAGGTTTAGCCTGCATATTAGAAAAAGGTTCTTCCCTCACAGGCTCCCCAGGGAAGAAGTCACAGTGTCAAGCCTGATAGAATTCAAGAAGCATCTGGACAGCACTCTCAGGCCCATGGTGTGACTCTTGGGGTGTCCTGCACAGGACCAGGAGTTGGAGTCGCTAACACCGAATGGAAATAAAGCATCCTATCCCCAAGGAGACAGCTTACATTTGCATCAATTCTGATAAGCAAAATCATGTATTTGTGCAGTCATTTCTGAAATATACATGGGAAATGAAATTCTTCACCGAAGTTACTGCTAACAGTGAATGAACAACGAGACCACCTTGGTCAGCTACTGAATAAGGGTCTATGTGAAGTGGTCATTTTCTGTCCTGAGGTAAAGGTTATGGAGCAGCAGAAGTCTCCAAGAGAGCCAGCCTAACCACTCCACTCTGCAGTACTACCTCAGCCTATTGTGAAGCTGTTCTGTAAAACCTCATAGTACATTGTAACCCAGGTAATTTAGCTGGTCTGAGAGCAAACGTGTGTTATCTTTTCCTGGTTCAGCTGTGTACTTCATTTTTTTATGGCCCATTCTAACAGCCCTTTCAGCTGCGTTCAGTCTTTTGAAAAGTCAGACTGATTTTTATTCTGGCCACTAGACATTGCTCAAGATAATACATCATGGACAGTACTTCTCTATCGTCTAAGCCACTGCTGTAGTGGTGGCTGTTTTGTCATGTAAAAGCCCAGCTGTCTGCTGCTTGGTGATAAGTGCTAAAAATGGTACATTGCAATCCAAGCTACTGCACCATTATACCCAAAAGAGGGTTACAAATGGCATGGCTGTTGTAAGGAAGGGCTATACACAGCTGCACATATGCACTACAGTGATTCTTATCATGGGAGTGGAGAATGGCATTTTCACTTTTAAGAAATACTTATCTCCAGAGTGTACTAGTGCTACCTTACTGCCAATTACTGCTTCCTGGCAATGAACAGAGACCATATGCTTTTAGGCTGTGACATTTGATTAATGACTCTAATACAGAGTCACCTGAGGAAAGAGTGGTGTCATTAACGTGAGAAAAAATGAGTCAATAGCTGTAGCATTGTCTCTCCACAATATTTTGTGGGAAAGTGAGGGAAGGAAGTGAAGTATATTAGAGCTGGAGAATAATGATCATAGCTGTCTTTAGATAGCTCCCCAAAGGGGAGGCATTTGACAGCTTTTGCATGGATGGGGCTATTCCCTTCTCCCATGCAATAGCCTCCATCTGTTTGTATATCACTGAAGTAGACTGTATCTCTGCAAAGAGGAAGAAGACATCCACAGGCAAGCCCAGGGACATCTGAATACAGAAATTTGTAGCCTTCCAACCTGAACATCTGACAAGGCTATAAATGCAGTTCTGCTCATGGGAGATGTTGAGAACATCGTGGCAGTCTTGGAGGGGGTGGGGCTGATGTACAGCCCTGCTGCTAGCTCATGGCCTGACCTTTCTGGTAGTTTTAATGACTCAGCTTTAACAACTCAACAAGCTGAAGAAGTAATTAGGAACAGGAGAATTATTAGCATTTTTATGTAGCAGACTTACTTCATGTGCATGAGGTAAAAAACATCAAGCATGAATGCAAAAGTTTGATTTATTAGTTGAGTTTGATATTTACAGACCAGAAGTCACAATTTTACTTACACATCCAGCTTCCAATGAAGCCAAATATGTAAGAGACAAAAGCAACTACCAAAATGGGTCTACAAAATTGCAGAAAAACTGCCTTTTTTTTTCATCCAGCATTCTCCCATTCACTACAGAGTACAGCTTACACAAATATTTGGATCAGACATTCAAGCCCCATTTGTATCTTATTTTCTGCAAGGTACAAGAAACCTGTGTGAGGTTCATAGCCTGAATCATGACAGATGTCTGAGGGCCAAGACTTATCTCTAAGACATGTTTATTTACTTGTTGCTATAAATATTAAGTCTTTGATTTAAACTCTAACCTTCCATATGAACATGCTGTGCTTCTTGACCACAAATTGTTTATAATTTCAGGATGTAAATGGGCAAGGAAAAGGAGGGACCAATACAGAGACATTGCTTATTTCTCAGCTTTTTGCTCTAATAGCTCCATTCCAAAGAAAAACTATGGATAACAAATCAATCTGAACATTTCATGCTTCTCAAATAGAAAAATGCCACATACAATCATTAAATGTTACACAAAAGACTGAACAACCTCGCAAAAAGCCTGACCAACAGCAATAATCAACCTCAAAGAGTTGAACTGAGAAAGAAAAATTCTTCAAAGGAGCATAACCCAGATATCATAATAGAAATGAGCCCAGAACAAAACCTAAGGTTTACACTTCTGTCCTCCTAGCTTGGATACCAGTTTGAAAAACTTATCTTTGAGGCAACTAAGATTTAGGACCAAAACTCGTGAGACCAGGCATCAATATTTCTTCTCCCTAAAGACTTGTGGGTCAAAACATTCATGTCCCAATTGTATCTAGTTCTAGAGAATGTAAAAGAAAAAAAATCTGATGGCACAGTTTGATTGCGACAACACGATCTTCTTGGAAATACAATAAAATAATCACAGATTACAAAATAAATGTCAGCTGTTTAGTATGACACAAGGGCATTTAAGGAGTAGCTCCAACTGCCAAACTCCTGTTATTGCCTTAGAGTTTAAAATTCATTGAAGAAAAGAAAAACCAGGGAATAAGATCTGTAGTCGGGTTATGAAAAGTGTGTGGGGACAATAGAATTTTAAGAGCAGAGTTATAGCACAGACCTGAATTCAGAAGAAGGTAAAGCAAGGGAAGTAGAGCATCATTAATAGCTCTTGTAGTGCAGCTCCTCAAAACAAATTCCCTTGGTGCCAGAAGGCAGAATTGACGCAGGCAAGCTGGGGAGCCCTGCTGAGATGGTCATGAACTTCATTAAAGGGAGAGGCATCAGGCAGTGGGTGCCTGATAACTTGGAGGATAATTTATAATTATCCTTTATTTTGAAGAGAAGCATGCTACAGACAGGTCTTTTAAATTAGGCAGTAACAAACAATAACACAGAAAATATTCTAGAAGGATGACAGCAAAGAACAACCCCAAAGTTGTTGCAAGATCTGATCTGCCCCACTGCAACGTCTCCTAAGACTATGTTGGTTGTGATCCACTAAACAGTACAAAAGGGAACAATTTCCTTCTTTTATAGATGCCCCCATGCAGAAAAAATATGTGTAACCAGCTAGAACTGCAGGATCTTCTCCTAAGCAAGAAGATGCACATCTCACCTCACTTTATCACTGCTTTTCCCACACTTAGACAGTTATGAGGGTATTTCAGACAGGCCATCCACTAGAATACACTAATGATAGGAATTTTGTAAAATGTCACAAACTCTCCAGTACATCCATGAAGAAAAAATATTTTTTTCTGTGTTTTCGCTCTATCGAGAGATGTGTTTATTTCTGAGAGTTGTACTGATGTATCTGTCTGTGTGTGCTAACAGGGAGACAATCCTCTCAGGCATTCAGGCAGTGCACAGAGATTTTAACTGTCAAGGAAAAATACTTCTTGTGCTACATAATGCATCAAAAATTTGGTGCACTCTTTATTTTACTCTAGGATGATATTAGAGGATTCTTTTTCAAAGCAGTCACTGAGGTCAATGGTTGATCTGTAAGTCAGACCATGTAAATATTCCCAATATTTAGCCCGTTAAAATGACATCCAGCTAATTATATATTCTGAGGCAAGAAGTTAATTGTTTCCACAATCTAGAAACGCAGAAACTGCCATTATTTCCTGGAGACTGTTTTTATACTTTGGATATTATACTCAGTGTCAAATAGACTATGATTTATGTCAGGCATGCTGTACATTCACCTCAGTGCTCTCCTCCCACAAAAAAAAGCCCTCACTCAGGAAAAGAAAGTAACCAAAGAGGATGTACACAACTGCCTTCCTGCCCTTGACAGTTAGAGACATAGAAGTAACAATGCTTGCCAAAAAGTGATTGGCCTTATGGAGTAATGGAAAAAAAAATTGGTCAAAACTATTTCTCCAATTTTCCAACCACATTGTCTCCTTCACAAACCTCAAAGCCTCATTTACGCTTTTTCCATTTTGTGAGAAAAATTTCATGAGGCTCATGAGACTATAATAATTAGTTAATTAAGATGAAAAATAAGACTGAAAAGCTTTGCAGACATGGTTCAGAGTGTCTTTCTATCTCTAATTTATCTAATCACTTTTGTCCAAGGAGTTGAACTAAAATTTTCATGGGATCAGTTATTTCACTCTTTGGGTCAAAAGACACAGCAATTACTTCCCTGCCTCCACCACTATTCACTTAGGGCTCGGTACTCTGGAACAGCAAAAATGAAAACAAAATTCATTCAAAGTTTTTTGAACCTGAAAGACTGAAGTCTCATGTAACTTCAAAGCTGATTCATATTAAAGCAGGATAAAACTCCAGCCCTTAAAGCTGGAGCAAAATACCAAACACACAGAAGTCCGAGTTTTCATAGTCAGATGAAGCAGGCTCAGCTTTCATACAAATCCCCAGACTTTGTATTTCTGGGAGGGCAGATTGGAAGTCTTCAGATCTAATGGAGACTTACTAGAGGCAGTGAACTAATTGAGTTTTGATGTAAGTGCAGAAAAAATATCAGTAGCAAAACAAAAAAAAAAAATACCCTCCCCAATCACTGGTTTTAAAATACTCAAAAAAAAAAAAAAAATCTAAACTGGAAGTTAGAACTCAGGCAAAGGACAAAAAACCCAAAACTTCTTTTCCATTGTAGAAGCCCCGTGCATACCTGATAAAGAGATGGTGAAAACCATTCCTAAGAAAGATCACCAGTATTTAAAACCATGTGAAGATTACTATTCTGTAAAACTCAGTTACCGAGTTTCTCTTTCCTTTTGTTTATACTGACACTTTTCTCCTGTCCCTCCTTGACTTCCTACAAAATATATTTAGAGCCAGAGTGGATTCTGGTCTGTAAGACATCTAACTTTATCCTAACCAGACAACCCATCTCAGAATAAATTTAAAATAATCTAATAAGTAAATTACAGTAATAGTCATTTGGAAGTTGCAACATGCCAAGAGTCATTACAAAGAAGGACTTGCTATTGTACAGTTTTCTTATTTTAGGAGACACAGGACATAACTGACTGTGTGGTGTGGGCTGAGATATGAGAGACATCTACTGTCAGCAACTTTAATTAGGTTTCAGGGTTAATTAAATTTATGAGGTACCAATGATCTGACTGCTCTTTCCTTTGGCATCTGTGAAAATCTCCAGCTTCGTACTGATAAATCTTTAGCAAACTTCGCTGAAGTTTTATCAGTATAGAGTCAAGACTTTCCAACAAATTTTTGATAGAATATTACAACTTGGAGGCCTCAAACTCACTTTTGCTGTCATTTTTACCACTGGACATGATATGAGAGCCCTTGGGGATATGAGAAAAGCCCATTATCTGTTGTGTTTCACTCACTGTACGTAGACTAATTGCAGCTTGCATACCATGGCAAATAAAAAATCTTACTCAATCTTCTGGCCTTGTCTGGGTGATTACTGCAGAACTGGATTAGCCAGCTTACATTTAGATAAAAACTTCTCACCCTACACTCTTTTATTAACTTTTCCTTTACTAAAGTTTGACATCCCTATATAGAAGACAGATACTGTGAATGTACTTCATCAACCCCAATACCAGGCTTGATTGAAACTACCCTAGAGGACTGTGTTTTTTACCAGTTAAAGGAGCATATACCCTGAAAACAAAGCAAAAGAAAACCTAACCAGAAAACAAACAACCCTTTCCTGAAAAAACAATGACTTTGGATCACTCTATCCACATTTACTGTGTATTTGTTTTGAAAATATTCCAAAGGGGACATGGTTACTTATGCCAACATTGCCAAATGCTTAATTGCATAAATGCTTCCATCTGGAGGAAGGAGAGATTTAGAGGCTGTTTAGCCAAAACAAATTATATTTTAATTCTGAGACGTGAATGCATGTGCCTGGGAGATCTCAGCTGTAAAGTCCAAAGAGCTGTTCAAATGTGGGAGCTCCAACAGCTTCTGAAGCGGTCTGACAGGTTGACTGCAGGAGCAATTACCAGAGACAGTGGGCCAAACCTTGGCCAGTTCATTTCCTCTGAAATGTGGCTGGATTCCCGGCACAAGAATTTCCACTCCCTTGCGTGGGGCTGTGACAGTCTCCAAGGGGTTCTGGGCCCACAAATGGAAAACATTTCATCTTCACAACCGGCCATCAACATGTATTGCATTGTGTTTTAAAGAATCTCTATTATTTTAGACAGTATCACACTCTACACAGCCAAAAATCATTTACTGTAACATTCTGATATGTATTATGTAGACAGAATGCATCTTAGTTTGGCTATTTCTAGCACCAAGTTTAGGCAAAATGCTAAGCATTTCCTCTGAAATATTTCAAAACAAGTATGAGAACTAAACACAGAACCAAAAAAAAATCTGTTGCAGAATGTTACAATATTTAGGCATCAGGCATATTGCAGCTAACTATATATTTTTGATGAAAAGCAGACTCAAATGAGAGAAAAGATTGCCAACACTGTTCATCTTTAAACAACCTCCTTTCAAAAACAGCAGGCAGAAAAGAGGTATTGCATTTCCCTTTATACATGTAGGGAAGTCAAGACCTGAACATGTACACCACATAAAATGTAATAATTTTTATATTATATATTTATATGATATATTATAATATTATAATAATATATATTTGTACCTATATAGTTATATTATATACCAATAGCAGATTCAAAAGCAGAATGCATGTTTCCCAATAACCATTTCTGTCCTTAGTGTAAAAAAACCCACCAAAACTCACAACAAAACCCAAATTAACCAACCCAGGAATATGCATCTAGTTAGAGGTCAGACTAAATAATGTGCAGCTGGCATAAATCAGTGTCCTTGAAACAAGCAACACAGTTTTGTCCAACAGATCATGCATTTGGATTTAGTGGCTTTTAGGGGCAGTACTGGCAGGATGATCCCCAAGTTGACATCTCCAGCTAAGGATCTGATCTGCATGCAGGTTCAAGTAGTAAAGAGTCTGAGCCAGAAGAGAGGAAATGAGTTAGTGAATGCAAATGCCTTGGTAATATGGCCTTCTAGAAAGAGTATATTTTAGTGAATCTGAGATGAACTTGTATCATTACTCTCACATTAGGCTGGGTCATTGGAAAGGAGCCACGAAATCTTTAGACTTCAGATACTGTGTCTCTGCCACTCATTTTTATTTTGTTTGCAACTTATGCGAGGGTTTTTTGTTTGCCTTTTTTACTTTTTTATTCTCCAGCTCATTCCATCTTTTGAAGTCTTTGTTACTATGGAAACAATTATAGAATTGGTCTACTCATAGCCTAGCGATACCTCAGAGCAATAAAAATAATGAGGAGTGAGTTTGGGGCAAAAATTGCTGAGATTTGAAATCATAAAGCAGTGTAGGACAGTCTACTGTCTCCCTTTTAGTTCTCTAATTCACTGCTGATAAAATCAGAAAGGTTAGTTTACCTGATTTAAATAGGTGCTTTTGCCTGAAGCGAATTACAGGAGTACCGGCACAAACAGTTAAACACAAACACAAAAAACAGGGTTGTGACACCTCAGTATTTGGAAATGAGCAGTAGCTGGGCACAGCAGAGCCTTTTTCTGGAAAAGGACCTTTCGGGACTTTGAGGCACAATAGTATAAATGTTGCATACTAACAAAGTAAATTTGCTCTGAACTGTTCTCTGGAATTCACAACAACAAGCAAGAAAAGACTCAGGTCCACATTACAAAATTTTTTAAATTAACAGCTACATACTTACTGCTTATAAAGCATGGTGTCTAGACCGTATGACTTCCAAAACCAATTCAATTAATCTTTTTGGAGAAATCCCAGTTGACCCAGGATGAAGTTACATCAGGGGTATTCTAACAGTTCAGCTAAACAGAGGTTTGTACTTCAGAACACAGCATTGTTTAATTTTTTTCAGTATCATTGTCATATGGAACTTAGCCATAGAGCACAGCTACCCCGACAAGTACCCTGAAAAGGGTCAGGGAGCACACTGAAAAGCTAGTCCCTGATTATCTGCACCACTTCACTGTTAGCTCTCTTACCAGGTCAGTTCCAAACTGCTCCTGCCACCTCCCCCCAAAACTAATGCACCATAGAAAGAGCTAGCTTTAAATTCTGCGTATTCCATGCAGTCAGTTCACATGATTTTGCAGTCAGGGATTTATCTATCTCCCCTTCCTTCAGTGAAGTAGATACCGCCATGCCTTTTCTATCACAGGGGCCATCAGAACATCTACGTACATACACACTTAGCTCTTCCCCAGGGCACACAAAACCAGCTGCTTACATCCCAAAGAACAGCAACGACTGAAAAACCTGGTCACAGACAGAAATTCCAACCGAGCTCCTAAATGAGCCTGAAGTTCACCTAGGGAAACATAGACCTAAAGAGAAGGTTGGAAAGGTATTTTGCAAGAGAAGCTGAGCTGGTATTTTGCACAGTAGAAGCAAGATCCTGCTGCAGCTATGGAGAGCTAAAGGATGAGTTCCCTGGATGAAACCCTGTGGCAATAATGCAGTACATCTACTTTATAATTGGCTGCTAAAATTGGTTTACTTCAACGAGAAGATATTACTAGATGTGAGATGGCTATAAGATCTGATTCTTTTCATATGAAAAGGAAAGAAATCATTTATTCACTGTCAGTTGATTATTTCAGAGTTTTTTAGATCTGTGGCAAGTACTTGTTTATTTGTAATATGTGGAATGATGCTTAAGAAGACAAATGTATCAAATTCTGTTTTCTCTCCATCCTAGTATTTTTCTCCACTATAATTTCTCATGGTTCAGCATTGAAACAAAATTTTTTTCAAAGATGCTTTTCTGCACAAGAACACTTTCTTACTTCATTTCAGACCTGTCTGTTCAAAGGCAATGGATTTTTAGGTGTATTTATTATCTTCCACTATATATGCCACTTTTCTTACATTTTTACTAACTTCTAGTCAGGAGGAAATCCCTTGAGCTTTCCTGCAATACTCTAATATACTGAATCTTATTAACTAGTGATACTTTTTTACTCCCAGTAAAAGAATTGATTCATTAAATCCACTTTGACTTCACAGTGAGCTTGGACTGAATAAGAAATAGAGATATGAGCACTGGTAAAGCCTAGAAACACTGCAGAAGTAAATTCCTCTGTGACTTTGAGATGTAAGTGAAGTTCTTCATCAGAAGGGAATAACATTTGGTTTGGTGTTTTTTTATATTTGGTGTTTGACAGCCCAAACATGGGAATGATGCCTTGGACAGCAGGCAGGAGGAATTCCAGCATGCCTCTCAAGAAAGCAAATATGCACTGAAGGAGATGGGTACTCTTCACATAATTCCTCTTTTTGCACTGATCAAGGGAGGAACAACTGTGGAAAAAAGTTCATGGAATCAGCTCAAGATACAACCTGAACTTCTCACTGCTTGTAAGGATCCAGTCACGGTGCCCTACAGAGGCTTTGTCACAGCCAATGGTGGGTTTGGGCTACACACTAAAAACCATAGAGCCATATATGCTTTCCTTGTTGGAGAGCCACAGAAAAAAACAGTTGCTTTGGAAATATTTCTAAGAGAAACAGATCCTTCTTTCTGAGGGTAGGATATCAGTGTCAGAATTTTAAAGACTGTGTAACTCATAAAGATCCAGAAAGTTCCACCAGTACCAACAAAGTCTGTTCTGGTAGGTGAGGAGACCATCTTTCAGTGTCAGTTTCATACTTACCAAAAGGACTTTATGTGATTAGTTTGCATATAAAATCAGACGATCCTGATTTTATTTCACACTGAATGAAAATGTAACAATTACAAAAAAAGTCAAATTTGCACATTTACATATTCCATGTAATCAAGAGAAATAGAGGCATATACAGAAGCAGTGAGTGGTATCACAGACTCTGTATGACTTGTATAATTCTTGTGTGACATTTCAGTACACTTTCTCTGAACTAAATTAAAAGTCATGAGAGGATTTCAATGAACTTCATACATAGGAAACATTTCTGCATGGAAATGTATATGTTTCTGGAGAAGTGATCCTTATCTCAATAGGTAACACTTTGGATATAAGGTAAGAATTTTAACAGCATCTGTCCTCTCCCCACAGACTACAGCGGGTGCCTGGATGTTCATGCTAGGTTAGGCATTTTTCTTTTAGTGGCTAATATTGAGGTAAATCTCACTTAAGAGATTGAAAGCATAGAAAAATTTTAAGTTCAATTTAGAAGCTCAAAACTGGCAGGCAAGGAGACTCTGAAAGCCTGAGTGGTTTTGAATGCCGAAAAAATGCAAAAATTGAAACTCTTCCTGAAAAGCAAACTGATTTGGGAACGATGTTATTGTACGTAAGTAAACAGAAGCCTCACTCCTTCTTACTGAATTAGGTTTTCTGGACGCAGATATTGACAGGAGCAAATTTGAAATCTAAGAATGCGAGGAAACATGGAAAATATGTCTGGGAGAGTCCTTGAGAGGACAACTAATTCCTCTCTTGCTTCAGAAAAGAATCATATCCTGTCTTACACCCAGGCAGTGCTTTGTCAGACACTGATTCTGCTTTTAACACTGACAGCATTGAAATTCCCATATCCTCCCTAAGGATGCTATCCTCACATTTCACTGACTATCTTAAATGCTAGGAAGACTCCATACTGTCAAATCTGAATCCTGCTTGCTGAAATTTACTTCTCATCTCTTTGATCATCTGAATCCTGTACTGTCCTCTCTTTTGCAACACCCTTGTATGTGTTTAGGGAGTGCTGTCAGATGTTTCTTTAATCATTCTCTCTTTGGAAGAAGCAATCCTAGCTCTGTCAAACAGTTCTTGATTGTCAAGACCAGAAAACAGCACTCTTCTCTTGGAGCTCTCCAGTGTATGTTGCAGTGTGCTGCAAATGCATGTTCTTCCAATTAACGAAATTTCATCTAAACCAAATTGCTATTCAAATAACCTATTAAGATTATTTTGTGCTATCAACTCTGAAGTATTCACTACTGATTAAAGTGACCTTTTCCATGAAGAGGAATGGAAATGCAGTGTGCTTCAAAGTCAATGAAACAATAATAGGTCTCATTCACCTCTTATTTTGTCTGGCTTGAAATTCCAGTAGCTTAGGAATACTAAGAAAGAAAACAGCTCAACATGATCATATAGAGACATAGAAAAGAATTAAATAAATAGTCTAAATAAATTTCGTAGCAATGAGGTACTGATTTTCCTTAAGTAAGCAAGCAATGAGAGAAAATACATCTGATTTTCTTGAGATCCTTAATAAGCTGTCCAAGTTAAATTTGTTTATCATGTTATGAATCATGATATTTCAAAAGTGAATTAAAGCAATTACAGCTAATTAATATGCATAACAGGCTTATTTGACTGAAAAAAAATTAATACATACATCCAACAACAAAAAAATCACTGTAGTAAATAAAATTGCATCACTAACCAGTGCATTTTCTCCAAGTCTAGATCATGTTTTGATATTGTATCTGGAAGATGAATGCTTTCCTCTTTCATTTCCCATAAGATATATGGCACATTCAGAAATTCTCCTGTTTCACATTCTATCTACTCAAGGATCAAGTTCTAAGCCTTGCTTTAGAAAGTTGTCTTCCTCACTCAAATTGACACCATCTCTTTAAATATCTAAATTAAACTAACATGTTCTCAAAAAAAAGGTTCTTACTCTAAAAATCAACACCTACATATAAAAAAAAAAAACAAACAACTCTTTAAGAAGTGTCCATGTCAATATTCTCTCTAGCAGATGGAGACTCCAGACCCTTTTTCTACAATTGCAATCTGTAGAGGTCCACACCAAGAAGTTTGTTACTTGAATGTAGGATCAGGGCCTCAGCCAAAGGGGAAAAAAATAAAAATAAGTAAAAGATGTTAATCAAACTTTTAATCGCTGTTGCAAAGAATTGGATTTGCTTGAACTAAGATTTCCTTATATTGAGTTTGACCAGAGACATGAATGCCTGACAGAGAACAACATATAAATTGTTTGTAATAGCCACTTCTGGTGACTATTTAACAAACTAGTGGAGTGGGACCAATAGAAGATATAGGGGTCAACTTTACTTTTCTTTGGCATGATGGAATTATCAGAAGTTGGAGAATAAAATTCTTGGAACACGGAATGTATGTCAGAGTGGTGTTTACTTACCTGACATTTGAGGTCTCAACATGTCATTAGACTAGACAATAAAAATGCGCTGTAAAGAGAATTACAGAGACATATCTAGCATTTCCATTTGGGAAAACACTTTGTAGATATGGCAAGGAGTGTTAATTACTCCTTTGTACTAAGGACTTTTAAAGAAAATATCCGTGTTTGCTAACAGTGCACTGTATTGATTGTTGAATATTCTACTGTTCAGAAAGGATTCCTCACTCATGCCACAGAACCTTAATCTGGGTGCTGGGAAAGGACACAGTACACAATACATCAAATTAATGGAGAGTATGAAATTATCCACAGGTAGTAATATAGGCCAGAACAAGACAGAACTACTCTCTTGAAATGCTATTCTGGAACATTGTTCAGGAAGGCAATGTCAGGCAGTGCTTGGCATTGACTGAAGAAGGACCTAGTTCTAACAGCATAAGAAAAGTAGCTCAAAACAAACCCAAAAGCAGAGGAGTAGCTAACGTGAACATAGAAATACACCTTAAAACCTGAGGCAATTTCTGAGGCTGTGTTCCCAGCCTGGACAGACAAAACTGGAGCGAAATGCAGTTTATAACTTCCACAGGACTTGAACAGATATATCAATATATCCTGGAGTTGGGCACAGTGCCCTGCATTTGCTGCCTGAGGGGCAAAACACAAACTTGCACCAACAGATTTCCTCCCTTTGTCCTAGCTCATCAACATCTGGTATGATGGTGGAGATATTTTATATATCAGTGATCAAAAAATTTATCAGGAGCTAGTTTTTACGGCAGATAAATAAAATCGTGTCAGAGTATTTTAATTCCTTCTAAAAATTAAGTGATTAATCAGTAGAGACACTTGGACTGAAAACAAAAATTAGCACCTGTCAAGACACAAATAACTGAAGTAAAACATTTCATTTTAAATTTGTGATAGCACCTTCCCAGAAAGTAATAAAAAGCATGGGAAAGCTGATTTTCCAGTAAATAAAAAGCTATGGAAGGAATGTAACAAAAAGGAGGCCTTAAAATGCATGTTACCCATCAGAACAACTAACGATTCGAAGACTAATGCTCTTAGTGAGAGAAGCCAGAGCATTCCAGCTGTATGCAAAGAGAACAGATTGTTGCAAGGCAAATTAGTGCCATACAAAGTTGAGTTGCTAGTATTGGAAAATGATGAGTCATAAATGATTTTCAGGTAAAAATAAAAGTACAAGTGAAGGCTAACGGAAAAAATAGCCCAAAACTTAGAGGGCTGTTTTAATGAGGGATGCAACTAAAAAAAAAAGTGAACAAGACTTAGGTCACAGTGAATGTGTGAATATGTGTTTTTAAGGCTTTAGAAAAATGGGAGCAAACACATCACAAGTCTAGTAGAAGATAATTACAGCATCTGAGTGTGAAAAGTCTCATTGTATTACATGAGCACAAGGAAAAGAAGAAACATCAGTAGTCATACACATTAACACCCATTTGCCAGCCTTGGCCATGTCACATAATGGTTGCTCCAGTCTCAAATTAATCTCAAATTAATTTACATTTTAAACTCAGACACTACAGCTGTCTGTAAATAATAGTCCTCCAAATTCCACTAATTATATACTTGAGATGATGGTAACAATTCGGGCTCAACAGAAGCTAGTGTACAATATGAAAAATGATCGAAATTCCGCATTAGAAAAATAATTAAAAATTTGTTCTTTTCATCTGCTGAAAAAGAGAATAACATTCAGTTTAAGAGTTCTAAAACCAAAATTAGTTTTCAGTTTTTCATCAAAAACATATACTATTTCAGAATGAAGGGTCAATCCAGAGAAACTTCAGCTAAAGGGGCTCTTTTCAGTAAAAACAATTGCCATACAAAAAATTTTACTCACATGCAAAGTTTACCTTTAGAAATATTTAAGCACAATTTTGAAAAGGATAAATAAGGGAGAATAAAAAGACCTCAAGTAACAAATACTATCACCCTGTTGAGGTATCTAAAATTTTTTGACTAGTAGTTTCTTAACCTTTTTTGATAAGTTAAGCAGCTTGAGCTCATGGGATTCTTTATGGTTAAACAAGCTCATTCTTAATCCTTATTTATTTAATAATTTCCAAATTTTTCAGTAATCTTTTCATTGTAGAGGCACAAGGCCCAGCTGCATTGCAATCAGTAGCAAGCTTCCTGTTTAATGTCAAAACTCACATCCACTAGAAGAAAGTACAAGGACGGACATTAACCAATCTCCAGTGTGAAAATATTTAATCTCAATTAACAAAACTCCCATTTATCCAAGTACATAATAGCATTTATCTTTGCCAATGTATAAATTTTATTACTGCTTGATGGTTTTTAGGATTTCTTTGCTTGACAATGGCTAGACCATAGAATTAGCCTGCAATAGGAACAGTTTATTTCATGTTCAAGCCTCTCAAATAGTCCTTGTTGGTGATTAAAAATAAACAAAACCACAAAACAAACAAAAACAAAAACCCCCAAACAAACAAACAAAAACGAAGGAAAAAAAAGTGAGGGGAAATGAAAAATAACCAAAAACAGCACTTGGTTTCTTACACTGATGAAAACAGAGCCAGCACTGGAAGAACAGTCTGCAAATCTGGTCAAATGCTGGGAAATGAGATCTCTTCCAGAACAAAGTACCATCAGTCTGCTGGTGGCATGAAGAGAAGCACAGGAGAGACTAAAAAGCAGAAGAGATGCAGTCTTGGAACTACGAGTACAGAAAGGGAGCTCTATGGGAACAAATCCCTACCCCAGATAGAACTCAAAAAAAGAAATGAAGGAAATGAATGTGAAGACTGATGGGTGGAAAAGCAGCAAAAAAAGTTGATAAATGTAAGAAGCATTCCCCCCTGTGACAAATCTGTTTTTCATTTGTCTGGCATTACTTTATTCTATCATATTGAAGGGGGCATGCATGGCTAACTTTTTTTTTAGCATTCATCTGAACAAATGTAACTAGTAAAGCTGCAGAGAAATTGAAAGGGAAATGCCTTACTCCCTTTTCACATTCTGCAGAAAATATTAGACTATGTGTTTGGCAGACTGAAACTCCAGGGTTAGAAGAAAAAGAGTATTTCCCTCCTGAAATGTCAGGAGATTCTCCAAAGGCCTGCAAGACCATAAAGGATTCAGACTGCATTAAAGTATAGTAGGGAGCTGGGCTCCCAGCTGTCATTTGAATTTGAAATCTCCCATGTGATCATAAGACTCTATTCAAATATGCATATATATATTTACTTCACAAAGTCCAGAGGTGCTCCCAAAGCAGCTCTGCAGCACAAAAATTTATGAGCATACTCCAAGACAGACTGGAATTCTTGTCATGATCTGCAGGAGCAGATCCAGGCACCACTAAATGATTAGAGCATAAAAAAGACAGAGAATACATTTAGAGAACACCGAAGAAAAACATCTGTTGAGAAGCTAGCTGGGATTCAGCACCTGAAAAGTTATTCTCAGGTGAAAATACACATCTTGTGAGTTCCCAGTAAATGTGATTTGTTCAAACATGCAGATTTTCTTCTAGTAATAGTAAGTAATAGTCTCTTTTAAAATTTCTGTGCTGACAACTGAACTTTAACCACCCAATTAAAATTGGGACAATACATTCCTATAGATTTTTAGAAATAAGGATAGAAATAGTCATTCCACAAAAGCCCCTACAGAGCAGTGTCTGATATTAAAGAGTTTGTGCACACATCACTCCATCCTTTCACCCCTGGAGTGGAAGGTTATGCATGTGACCTTGACCACTTTGCCCTGCAGGCACCCTGCAAGGGAGTATCTCCTTGCATGACAACATCTCCAGTTCCAGCCAAATGCATGCTGGCCAATCACAATTATGTCTATTCTGCAGCCCTCAGATAAATCTTGTCAGCTTATTACCAAACAAAAGGTTTGAGAGCAGACTGCCCTCTGATTCAAAGTATGCATGAAGAGCTACTCATCCCCTCAATCACCCACCCCATATTTCCACTGCCCTGGCAGTCAGTGTCTACCAGACCAGATAGGAGATGGCCATTCCTGCAAGTCAGGCAGGCAAAATCTATGAGCAGCAAACAGAGATGCATGGAGTCTGAATCTAAGAGCACTCCTGGGCCTCAGGGCACAACTGGACCGTGTTAACTAATTAATACTATTGATAGAATCTATGAGCTTATTGATGATTTGAGTTATTTATTTGTGCTAATTTATGCTTTAATTTCTGTTGTTCTTAGAGAAGAAATGCTGACTTGATTGGTTACGTTTGCCTTTATTAAATTTATCCTGGTGAGTCTTTTTTTTTTTTTCCTGGTAGAGCAATCTGTTAAAGTATATGGGACTTGCAAAGAAAGTTGCTCACATAAAGAGTAAGACCTTATTTTCCTTCAGAAACTTGCCAAAGATCTACCACAACTATGAAAACAGCAGACTACAGAAAGCAGCAGAGAACAATACCAAGTGATGGTGAAGAGGAGCAAGAGAGCTCTCCCATTGCCCTGAAACCCCTAAAGAGAGAAGGGAAAGCAAAGCTGTTCTGAGAATGAGCAGAGCAGAGGAGGCAGGTCTCCAAGGTACAAGAGATGCAGAATGCAGAGGTCTCTGAGCTTGAAAAACATTGAAGGGGAATATTGTGCTCCCATTGGACTCTGATGTTCCATAAAGGCTTTAAATACAAGATCTTTCTGAGACCTTCTGGACTGAGCAGACAGTCAGAAGGTTGCGAAGAGCTCTTACAGCCAGAGATATGTTCTCTGTCTCTGCAGCAGAGAACATTCATGGGATCATACAGCAGATATGTTTAAAATTTTGCTGCTTCATTTTTACCTCTTTAAGCAGAAGGTGATGTGCTTGAAATTTAGCTGGGCACATTTTTTAGACATTTCATCAAAACAAGTGAAAATAAAGATGTATGCAGAACATATTCTCTGATCTGCAATGTCAGTGCAAACAGAAGAGATATGTGAAGTAGTCTGGGTCAGGCTGTTTCTGGAATAAAACCTTGTTTCTTCTCAACACACTGAATTCCTTTCATATCATAAATGCTCCTACAGAAAATAATTTGGTTTGGCTTTATTGTAAATGAGTGTGCACCAAAGTGTTTCCTGTGAATAACCCAGAGAATCATTATGCAGTAATAAGCCCAGGTTGAACTTGACATCAAAAGCCATTTCTGGAAAATACTTTCTCTTCATTTATATCTCCATGTTGTTTCTCCCTTTTTAAGAGAACTTTTGTGAGCACTTGAGTCTTGGGGGGATAGCTGTCACTGGTAAGAAAAGTTTGTTGCGTTTGTGGATGACAAGTCTTACATCTGCACAAATCTTTTTATCTATCTACCTGGTCATTTCATTTAATATTTCATTTGTAAGTAAACAGAAGGTTAATACTTAAGAAATAAGAATACAACAACATAACAAGCAATTTTACACAAATCCATCTGAAACATTTTCACAGAGGATGTTGCATAGACTTACAAAATAAGAAATGAAGAGCTGGCAGCCAGAATAAGCAACTAATTCTCATTTCATTCCACCTTCAAGTCCTTCTAGAGCAAGACCCAAGGTGGAACAGCTGATTGCCTAAAGGGGAAAAAATTGCTATCTCACATTTCTGACCTTTGTTTATTACCAGGTAGTTTGTTCAATATTGACTCTTTCCCATTTAAGACCACTGGAAATATCACACTCTCTGGGACTGAACAAGCTATTTGAATCCTTTTTTTTGTAACATTCAGAGACTGGGGGGGTCAGAAGAAGAAGGATTTGCCACACTAAGATTTGTATGTAAAAAGAAAAAAAACCAAAAACTAATGGTACAATTTTCATCTGTTATGAATCTATATCCAAGAGACCAAGGAAGAGGGGAGGATGCAGATTTCATTAGTGCAGCCTTGAGTTCTTCATCACACTCCATTAAAAATTAAGACAAGAAAATAGCAGCTTCATAACAAAATAATGAGGCCATGGATATTCATTTTTAAGGCCAGAAGGCACTTGAATATATATTGTCATGATCATTAAAGGATCAATTTGTTGAAAATAAGGCAGAAATAGTCGATGTTTAATTCTAGCAATGCCAACCATCTCACTATTTCAAAGCAAAACTTTCAGAAGTATCTGCCTTTGCAAGTGGTTTGAAGTGATTTTTAGGAAGGGGGGTAGGGAGAGGGAGAACAGGAAAGGAACAGCCTAATGTTTCTAACCTTTCTGTAAGTATATAGTAGAAAGGGCTGTCCGGGTGAGTCACTGTGTGGGTGCTGGCAGAGTGCTGCTGAGTGGAAGAACAGCGGGGGCGGAGGGAGATTACGTGAGCTCATTGATGGCTGCTTACATAAAGAGGAATTACTACACAGCGAGTGCTCTCTCTGTGCTACTACTGCCTTTCTGGGAAGTTACACAAAGCCCAGCTTTTCTCCTCCTTAGGTTGGTCTGCAACTGTGGTACACTGGGCAAATGTCAAACAGAGGTTTATGTGAGTCATAAAATAAACTCTTGCACCTTGTACCCCTTTTTCTCAGTTTCCTGTATTCTCTAACACCTCCCTCAGTAGAAATGTTATAGCAAAATGTAGCCATTTTCCATATTACAGCTACCTTTCTAGTGACAATTTTGAAATGCACTGCCTTCCAGAGATAAAAAGCCTTGTTCCCTCTTCTTTTAAAGCTTCCGTACATTTTGGAAGTATTTTATTTTTTGCAAACCTCTGTTCTCCATTAAGGTTTCAATAATTCTTTTTTATACCTGCAGACTAAAAAATTCAGGACTATTTTTTGGACAAAGTTTCAGTAAAATAACATATGCTGATTTGCTTGTTCCTTTCATCATCCTTCCTCTTCAATATCAGACAACAGTTTGGCAATTTGATTTGAATTCAGAAGTCACTTTTTTTTTGGGTAAAGCTTAGCAAAAATTGGAATTAGAGTACTTTACTATGTACCAGTGAGAAGATGTTCCTTAGTGTCTATTACAAAAAAGCATGTCATTAACTCTCAAGATACAGGATTATTTCTTATTTTATGGACACAAAACACATTCTTATAATGTTCTTATAAGGTTAAGCAGGAACTGCAGGATTTATCTCTTTATACCCCAAGCTCAAAATAAAATATACACTTAAATATATTAGCGTAATTTCTGAACTCATGAAACTCTCTTCATTCTTGCCACACTTTTTTGGTGAAATTAGTCATTGGTATCAGCATAAGAAACCCATAAAATTAATAGGAAATTAAATATGCTACAAACCGTAGATATTCAGAAAAGAGAGATTCATAAATTTTAAACAAAGTAGCACCTGTGGAAGCCACAGTTAGTTTAGTGCTTTCTAGTTCTACTCTTCTAGTTCTGACTGCTCAGCTACTTCCTTGGAGTTTGCAGTTTCCTACGATGGAGAAAGGTCCTGAGCACTATGCTAAAGGCTGGCCAGGATAGTCAGGTCAAATGAAATGGCAGCTCCTTTCTTTGTGCAGGTGGAACTTAAGTCAAACTCAAGCAAATCCTGCAGAGAGATAGCAAAAATTTTCTGGGTGAAAACCTTCATGAAAATCATCAGAAATTTTGTGCTCTAGAAAAGCTCTTATTGAAGATCCAACAAATATTGAAACAAAGTTTCTAAAAATTAGAACAGCATCTGTGTCAAGTCAATGAAAGACACAGGATAAATATAATTTTAAAGTCTGTGGGATATGCAGAGCTGCTCTTGGTGCCAAAATCTCCAAGCTGCTCTGAATCTGCCACTTAAAGTCTCTGTCCAATTCTCCCCAAACTGCACCCACAAAGTCTTAAAAACCTCAATTTTTTTCCCTAATCCTTTTCATCTTTCTAGAAGCACCTTGAAACCCTTCTCAAGACAATTTTTAGGAGTTGTACCAGGACATGCAGACAGATGACTCACATCTACAATGAATGAACACAGCACAAACTTGGGGAGAAAAAGCTCATGTTTCATATTAGCAAGAAGAGTTCTCCCATGCACTTATCTGTAAAAGGCAAAAGTGAATAAGGCATGGAGGGCTGGGTACTGAATCATATCATTAGCATTGTTCAATAAAGATAATTTCATTTAACAGATTTTTTTTCTCAATTAATTTGCATCACCCCAATGTAAATAGGTGGACTTCATATCTTCCTTATGTCACTATGTTCATAACTCTTTAAATGCCAGAAAGTAAGTCAGATAATTTTATTTCCATAACTGTTTTCAAATCCATCTACTTGCCCAAAAGCTTTGTTATTTCTGTTTTACGTACGAACAAGTTTAAACACTCAGAGTTTAAATGATCTGGCTCAAAATCACATAGAAAGTTGATGGCAGAGTCAGACTTTCTGACCCTTAGCTGACCAGATTTTTCCTCTTCTGAAAAAAACACATTAATAATACAATGATCATATTGATTAGCTATTACAATCAAAATGTGAATGTCTGCTGGTCCAGATGGCAGCCTCACTAATCTGGTCAAACATGTCTCAAGAGAAAAAAATGTTTGCCAGTGCTCTCTATTCCATTACTTTAGTAACAGAAGTATAAAAATAAAAGCTTTTCTTCCCCTAGAAAAACATCATCAGAGCCACATTTCATAGAAGACTAAGTTAGCAATACTTTGCATCCTCACTGAGTAGTGTGGAAATGGGGGTCTGTGAAGCTGAGTGTGTGCTGGTAGCTTCTAAGGGAAAGTAATTAATAAAACCTGGCATGTACCTGTTGCACTGAGACTTGAGTTGCCACTGGAAAAATGTTAAAGAGTCTGAAAAATTAAGAAAAAAATTTACCCAAGAATTATTAAATACAACCCTCAGGAAAGAAAAGGCCTACCAAGCTTGCTTATAACATGTCTGAAAGAGGAAGAAAACCTAAAATTGTTGAAAAAAAAACTTAGAAAGGCCCTGATCCAATAAAAATACTACACATAGAAGTCAGTGTCCATGATACCTTACTGCATAAAGCTGGTCTTCATGTCTATGAAGAAGACCTGATTTTCAGGCTGGACAAATTTCAGCTACAGTGCACTACTTTGCAGTCTAGACTGGACTGTGGGAGGGAACTATCGTTTCTTTATTGTAGTTCATCCTGATGAGGGAGGAGGACTGAAAACGGAGTTGGCAGAAGAGAAAGCCCAGTGCCATCTGTGAGCAGCCTGTACAGCACAAGTTAGTGCTATAACTAGGAGCAGTGCAGGGCAGAGATGAGTTTCAGAGGCCGTAGAAAAGTTCAGTACAATCTGCCTCATTGTTGACCCATTCAGATGGGATCCAGTTCTGGAGTCACATATGCTACCCCCGGATTTCCCCAAAGATTTATACCTCAGGACTTCTTCCTCCTTTCTGCCTCTGGGCTTCCGGAACCTTCCTCCAATGTGCTTGGCCTGAGGAGGACGAGGGCTATTACATTCTACTCCAAAGGAGAGGAACACCTTTCCCTTCCTCTCCTGCCAGTGTGGCAGCAGCAGCTTGGGCTGAGTCATTCTTTGGAAGCATAAGACTTATCAAAGGTAGCCCTGGTATGTTTACCTGGTCACTAAAACATGAGGTTGCAAACACGTAGAAGACAGAGATGACATGAGCTGGTTTGATGAGACTCCAGGCACTATAGAGGTTAGGGAATAACATGGCAACCTGCCCAGGCCACTGTGCAAGAAGGGACCCATAGATTCAGCTGGCCCATGGAGGTGCTGACCCTCTTGCCACTGAGGTTTCTCACTTTCTAGAATAAAAAAAAAAAAAAACAACAAAACAGCCTAAAAGGCTCTTCACTCCAACAAATCAAGTCAACTTCCTGACACTTGGGCCAAACTACCCCTTTGGGCAGGCCACCTATCCTAATTTCTCTGAGCTCTATGAAAAAGGATCTGCCTATCTTTAATCATATTTTTCACCTATGTTGCCCATTGAGTTTTTTAAAAAACAAAATACAACCAAATCAAACCCAAAAAAACTTTGGGTCTCATACATCTAACAGTGCATAGAGAAATGGAAGGTAGAAAATACATGCTGGGATAGAGAAGGAAAAGGTATAACATGAATAGATGAAAGACAAAAAGAAGGATCATCTCATTAGAAAGCACCAAAACATTACCAAATACTAAAAAAGTTATTTAATAAGAAAAAAAATATAATTTTCAAAATACAAAGTCTTTTTCAATAAGTTCAGCAAATTTTAACATCTTCAACAGTATTTACCAATTTAACTTGCTTAGGTGACTTAAGGAAAGAGAAATTTAAATCATACCTTAACAAGGTTATAGCATCAAACATAGTGGATATGCTGACAGCTTGCTACATTTTCCTAGTCATTATTGAACTAAGGAATACTTAGGAATACTTAAGGAGTACTAATTTTAGCTACAGGATAGAAAAGTTATCTCATATGTTTGTTACTCCAACAAAGAGTTTAAAGATTTCACCTGAACATTTAAAGTTGTGCCCATCATCTCTTATAGTTTTTTGGTTGGTTTGTTTTTTTTTGTTTTTTTTTTTGTAAAATATCATTATATCACTTAGCTGTGTACTTTCGTTTTTTGGTGTACTCAGTTTGAAGAAAAGCACATGGCAAAAGTATAGACTAAGAACATTCAGATCATTACTCTCACAGCAAACCAATACAATTCATTCTCTTGGGTGCTACTGTCGAAATTAAACCATGTAATGAAATTATTTTAACCTCTTTTTCCAAGACCAGGAAAGGAGAATTGTAGTTTAGTAAACAAACGATTCCTAAAACAAAAACTAAAAAAGGAGAACAACCTGTTATCAATCACAGGATGACTATGAGCCAGTGATTAGATTTACTATGGAAAATGATATATATGTTCCTTGATGTAACTCGAAAGGTATTTTCAGCTGAAAAAGAGAAAAATTATCCAGCATCCTGAGACATCTGGCATATCAAGTGTATTCTGGGACATCAATATTCAAGGAAAAAAAACAAAAGGGAATTTACACTCGAGCAGTAGCAGAGAAGGGCAATCAGAAATTCATAAAAATGACAAGTCTGTCCTTGCAAGAGTAGACTGTAAATGCTCAATTTCATCACGTAGGAACATAGATGAAATATCACTGCTAGCTCTGTATGTCTATGAAGTTACCAGATAAAAGATAATAGATTTAACATGCACGTGCATAAATGGGTAGTAAATTGCATTTATGAAGACTAATTACCAGTGACTGACTTTCTGATTAGTGGGTTACAAGAGGATTCTGGTCTACTCTGGGCCTGAGGCTTGCCAGATTTACGTCGATGGTGTGGAAAGGATAAGCAAAAAATGCTCATTTAATCTGCAAATTCAGCAAGTTAGAGGGGTGGCAAATATAGTGCATAAGAGAAAGAGAATTCAAAGCTATCTTGAAAATGGAAGAATTGGTCTGGGCTAAGAAGATTGTAATTCAGCAAGGGAAATAAAAATCTCTGCACATAGGTAGGGATAATCATCTCTTTAAGGACCATAGAGGGAATGAGTGTCACTGATATTGCAGTAAGGAACTAAGATATCAACTGTTGTCAATCACAAGCTAAATGTAAGACTAAAATTTGTTTAAAAACCCCATATGGGAATGTAGCAAGAGTATTGTCTGTGAAGTGAAGCAGTCCTTTATCAGTAAGGTCTCAGCTGGCATACAGCTAATATAATGTAGGAAGGATACAGTTCAATTAAAGTGAAGCTGAAAGACACTAAAGAGCATTTTTAGACACCTGGAAAAAATATCCTTTAAGAAACAGCAGAAGAATTCTGGTTATTTAGTTTAGAGATGAGACAATTTAGGAGAAATATAATAGTCCTTAATATTTGAAACACAGCTCTACTCAGAAAAAGGATAAATATTTTCCCACATTAATTAAAGATGGAAAAAGAAGTAAGGAACTTTAAGGAAAAAAAGCATATTTATCATTAATATTGAGAAAAAATATCTACCAGTAGGATAAGGAAGCATCATAACAAAAGGATTTTATGATTGCTGATATTCTGTTGCTGGGCTGTGAATTTGAGAATTATTGGTCAAGACTGATATAGATAATATTGCCATATTCCAGTCCTTCCCTGCTGAACTCACCCTGTCCTTTCAGCAGACTGCAGCTCTGCACCCTTCACAGCATTGACCCGTCACTGACCAAAATCAGCCATTATGGAGTAATGTGAAGTGAAAGTCATGCCTGAGTTTGGGAAACAGTTGTATTAATTGTATTAATTCTGCAAACTGAGGACCAGAAAAGAAGAAATATTTCCTCTGGATTCTTGAACACCATCCTTGTTATATTTGGCTTTTCCCTCATCTTCTGATGTCTCGGCCTCTGCCAGAGCACTGGATGAAACAGCCCTTCTTGAGAGCTCAGAGCCCAGGAGAATTGCTCCCCTAGGCTTTCTTTAGTGCTTGCTGTTGCCTCCCTTTCTGTGCCACTGATTCCCCAGGTGACAATCCTGCCACAGATAGCAGTGCCAGCATGTGAGCTTAACTCCCTGGCCCCATCAGGAACTCTTCTGGAACCACTGACATAGGAAACCCTTTTCCTAAAGAATGTGGCTGGCTAGTACTCCAAGAGGCTCTCTGAAGTGACAGTGCCTGAGCATGCTGACAGCTGTAATTAGCATTCTTTTTAAAATCTCCATTAGGGCTATGGGGACAAACTCTAATTCCTCCAGCAATAGGTGTTTTGGTGTTTTTCCAGTTCTTACTGTGATGGCTGGTCTAGTGGATCAGTGTCTTTTGATGTTTTTCTCTGGCAAAACAGTCCTGACATCACAGACAGGAGAATCCTCTCCTACAGAGATAAACCTTGCTACTAGAAGAGGTTTGAACAATCATTTTGCTTTTCCTGTTTTCCTGCTAGAAACTCCCTTTCAATTGATCTCATTTGCACATAAACCTTCACGAAAACACCCATGTGGTGGCATGCCTCACAGTCATCCAAACAATATTGATCTTCCTTAATCCTCTGCACACCCATTTTCTGAAGTGATTGGGCCAGCCACCATGGAGCCAAAGGCAGTTAACAGCAAGGATCACACACAAAGCAAATTAGAAGCATTTTCTGGGTTCTTGCAATGAATATTCTATTTCTTCAGCATCTTTGGTTTCCACATGGAGCAACATATCTCCAGCTGGGAAAGACAGTGCTAGTGTGTCGTCCTCAGAGGAACAGTAGTGATTTATATCAACTGAGGACCAAGCAGAATTAATAGAAGAAGAAATAGAGACAAATTCTCATAAATTTGCACACTGAACACTAAATCTAGGCAGTTTGACACTGGCCAGTTACAATGGTAACAGAGACTTCTTTCTCTACCAATCCAGCTGTTGTCTAGTGTGGTGTGGAGGGGCCATTTCCTGTAGGAGCCTGTGCTGGGAGAGAGCTCAGAGGGATGGCAATACCTCCCCAGCACAGTGGTTAGCAGTGCTCCACTCCAGAAAAAAAGTTAGGTGCACAAAAAAGGCATCCTACACCACCCATCTTTTTTTTTTCCTAGGCACCTGTCAACAAACATTGTTGCAGCTCTACTGACATGGATAGATGCACAGCCCCTTTTGCATCCCCTGTTCTTTCGGCCACAAATGCTGAAGAGCTTCTTTGGGTTGCTCAACTATGTCCTTCTTTCCAAAATTCAAAGAATTCATGCTGGAAACCCATAGCGCATAGGAGGTCTAGGCAGAAACTTTGTTTAGAATACAGGTTCCCTACCATGAAGTAGCTAAATGGTCTGCAAGTCTCTGATTATCTCCAGATCATCAGAAAGGCTGAAACACTGTTAAAGTCTTTCCTTGTGACTTTCAGACTCTGTTTATTTTGTCACACGGCTCACAATTGTTTGAAGAAGTATCTCATCTCCAAACTTGCAACATTATGGTTTTGTGGCTAGTGGCATCCACCTTCCAGACCAAACAAGACTACAGTGACAAACCCTCTGTTCAAATGCACTCTTTGTCACTGTTGGATCTACCTTGAACTGCATTTACAAACCAGATTGTCATGCCAATCACAGATAAGAAAATTTTCTGATGAATATGAGCTTTCTGCCTATCTGGGTGAATTGGTTTTTGTCTGAAGGACAATACATCTTAGAGCAGCCTGCCATTGCTAGCAGATATTTCAGCGGGTCACAGATTTCCAGTACAACTCCCAGTGTTTGAAATCCCTGATGGCAGCCTGGGGAAACACTTGTGTGGATAATATCTCAATATTTTTGTCAGATAACTAAGTATTTCAAAATTAACTCATCAAAACATCCCTGCAAGGTTAATAACAGTGTAATTAAGCTAGTGAACTACATCAATCTGCTTAGCTGGTGTGAATATGAATTGCACTTGACTGACATACCTTGTGCAAAAGAAATTGAAATAGGAAAAGGTATGCACTGCCACAGGAGGCACTTTTACCTGCAGTGAATGAGAGCTAAACCTGTTGACATAACCTCAGTAAGAATAGAAGACTTCTTATGTAATTTGAAAGCAGAGAAAATAATGAATTAGTGGAAAAGACATTGTAGGACATCCAAAGAACACAAAGCAAAGAGGCATGCTTAGGCTGTTATGTCTATTTAGCTACAGATGTAAGATTAACAACTGAAACTGCAACTTTAACTGCACATAATGCATAAAGGAGACTTCTATAATGTTGTCTACTTCTGAAGGCTCCTGGGGAGATACAGTTTTGCACCAGAAGCATCAATTAGAAGATCTATCCTCCAGTATGTTATTCAATACTTTGTCAGTAAAAAAGTAAAAACAAACAGCAACCCTCCCTATTTCTCTGATTCCTATGAAAAAGAAAGTAACCACATCTACTTAAGAAAAACATTTTTTTCTTGGAGTGAGAATAAACAGTAGACCACCGTTCTCCTAATCTTTTCCTTTGAATGAGTGCTGGTACCATTCTTCCCATTGTTCTCATCCCTGTATGCCTGTCTCACCCACTGGATGTCAGGAAAAAGTTGGGTGGATATGACTCCCTGGTGGGTGATCTAACAAAGAACAGTGTTGTGCAGCTGACAAAGAAATGGGTTCATGGCCGAAGAACCTGGGACAGATGCTTAGTTAAAAGCCAGAAGAGCTGTTTGGGTTTGACACACCCTTGAAAAATTGTTTTTGTTGAGAAATGCACATGATGTAGGTAGCTCAGGGTACAGCTGCAGTGACAGCTGCAGATTGAATTCTGTGTGCCAGGAACCCAAGGCAAGAAAACACGAACAGTTGCAGGCCCTTTGCACAAGAAAGAGACCTGTGGGATCACAGAGCAGAAGGCAATGTCTCTGGAGGAAGATCCCACACATTGGCATGAATAGACTGTGAGAGTATAAAAGCCATGGGTTTCCTTTGTTTGGGATCCCTCCTCAGAGGCATCAGCTTGAGCCGTAATTTGGTTTTTGCACCAAGATAAAATTACTTAAAAGAACCAGAGGTCTAAGACTCTGCTGTGGGAAACCTGTGGTGAAATCAGTAAGGAAACCTTGTCTGACAGTGTGTGACTGGTGTCGCTAGGGAGTCAAGTGGGGCACCTGTAAACTCACCAGAGCTGCAAAGGGGCTTCAGTCACAGCACTGAAAGTCTCAGGTGGTGGGAATGTGACTGTCAGCATGATTGGACAGACAGGAAAGTTTCCTTAACAACTTTGCCTGGTGGAAAACACAGAAATAATTTATTGGGAATGGGTAAAAGCAAGAATTACCGTGCAGTTGCATGGCGATTGATACCGTGCTCTGCAACACTCCCACGTTTGTCCTAGACACCAGGGACCATTAGTCTCTACCCAGTGATAGTTTTCTTTATAACTCAAGCTGAGGGGAAAGGATTGGTCAAAAGGCAGATCTGTTAGACTAATGTATGACCTCTTCCCCAACATGTCTTCTCAAATCCAAGTTAAACTCCACATAGGTAAAACTTGGGAGCTGGAAATTTTTGAGGCAAAAGCTGTAGTCCTAGATTTTTCTTAGGAGGTCTGCTGCACCACGTTCATCTAAGCAGGGGAATAAATTCTGACTTCCTCTCCTGTCCTTTATTTTGGTTTCTCCCCTACAGCCTCTCATCCTGGAGCAAAGCTTACTCTCTCCACTTGTGCACAAATGCCCCCTTGATGGGGGCAGTCTAGTTTCTACTGAAGGCATTTCTTCCCCTCTCGCAGAGTTAGCTCGCAGGTTTAAAAAGCAAAATAGGACAAAACATTTTTAAAGTTATCTTCCTTCATAACGATTCCACTCTTTAGAAAAGCACTAGCACGACATCCTGGAAGTCACCTGGCAGTAACTAATATCTCCTTCTCAGATTTGTGTCTTAATAATCACCTTTAGCACTTTGCCACATATCTGTTGCATGTGCATTTCTTGTCTTTTTCTTATTTTTTTTTCCATTCTGGAGCCACAGTACAGCCCTCAATTTAACTGAAGAGGTTGCACTCTTTTCTCTCACCCTGTAACAGTGGCATTCAAACTGCATCTGGGAAAAGGAAGTATGCAAAAATAGTTATTACTGAAAAGGTTCTGCTAGCACACTCTAGTTAGTGTTCTAACTAGATAATACACTGTTTTTGAAGAAAAAAGTGTAGAGAGAGGTTAATAAGCTCACTAGATTTCAGGTGGTGTTTCACCAGGCTGACTTCTCAAACTCTTCAAAATGGCTAACTGCCTCTAAATCATTAGAACTATGCTGCTTTACATCAGCTGAAGGCTGATCTGACCACATCCAGAAGATGTATTCTTTTTTCATACAGGTGGGGAGGGAGTGTAAGTCTAAAACTAATGAAAAAAGGGTCGAAATACAATTCTGCTTTTCTATCCTCAATATCTGCAGATTTCTTTAATAACAACAGCATTCATAAAAAGGTTAGGAATTCACTCAACTGGTAATCAAAACCAAACAAAATGCAAGCTAACTTTTGGTTTATTTACAGTATCCATCTAGTTTATTTATAGTATTGATAACTTCTTCTGAGATTCATTACCAGAATAAAAGCCCAAGAGAGAATACTTAGCAAAAGTTGAGATAGAAATGCTACAGGAGAGAAAATACTCTGTAGGAGAAAACAAGTGACTGCATTCTGCAGAGGCTAGTTAGATTTTTACACTTCATCCATGTTTCCATTTCTGCAATTCATGATATTGCCACATGAACAAAACAAACAGATATTTACATTTATACATCAATATTTTTTTTCAGTTAAGGTGTATGTCATGTGCAATCAATTATTTTATAATTATGAGTCTAAGAAAAAAAGAAAGTCGTTAAACACTTGCTGGAGTCAAACACTGTGGTCACATTTGGTTTTAAGGTGATTTTCACCTTGCAACTGCTTATGTGTTTATTGCTGAGCTCCACTGACAGCAGCAGAGGTCTAGATTATGTGCTCAATAAATGCTGTTCATGGCTTTGCCTAGTAACTATCCTCCTGGCCTATGCCATGAAGAAATAGGAAAAGAGTGCCTCCATAGCCAACCCTCTCTCCATATGACAGCTTACATGGCCACCAAGATACACTTTTTCTTTTAAGCAAACACTTTCCCATTTTCTTGTTTCTCCTCCCATATACCAGCTGTCTATAAAATGAAAAGATGCTTATTTCTCCCTTCATGATCTACTACACAGACCTAAATTTGATGTAACTCTGTTCCCTTGGTGGCTGCTTGAGACAGACACACTGAAGAAATGTTATGCCTGTGAATTGCATGCAGATTGTGGCTATTGGCATGCATTTTTAAGATGGCATACTCAGATTTGGGAAGCAAGGAAATCACTGCTGTTCTCAGCAGAGAGGGTCCCTTTCTAGCTAATATCAGTACCTTGAAACTGATTGTTTGCTGGTTGCTACCCAGTGGGAAAATAATTTAATTTTTAGACCTTCAGATCTGATGGCATCTATTGGAATTAATTTCTCGATGCCAATAGCACATTCACATATTCACCAGCTTCCATCTGGGAAATTCAGGCAGATTTCACTGCCTTCACATTTACTCAACCAGCCATCAAGTCCCCACATCCTGCTCCCTTCAGGAAGTGCCCTCTGTCCACAGTATAAACAGGTTACACCACTTTGTCTCCATGTCCACTCAGTGTCTGTCCAGGAATTGGTAATCACTGCACAGAGGAAAAGAAAAAGCCTAGTGTTTCACTGCCCCTTGTGTTTTCCTGTGATGTACAACAAGGTATGCGCCTGGCCAAGCTAGAAATGGAAACTCATCCCTTCCCAGAGCTGTTAGATGATCTGAGGAGGAAAACCTCATTTAAAATCTTAAATATTCCATGTGAGGTTACCATCTGTGCACAGCCCAGTAAACTAAAGATGTATTCAAGCCAGAAACACAAATAATGAGTAACAAATGTAGTTTGACTCTTCATTGGCTATTTGTCTGTGTTCAGCTGGCATCCTGTGAGATCAAGGACTGTCCTCCATACCAAGGGCTAACACTCAAAAGTCACATCCTTAGTAGCTCCTCCTCCATGGCTCAACATACCTAAAAACTGCTGCTGGGCTCAACTGGGCTCAACTAGTTTATTCCTTCATCCTAAACCAGAATAAATAGTTTTTTATTCCTGACAGATATTCATACAACTTGTTCCTAAAAATAATTTCCAGAGAAGGATGCTTTTCTCAGGAAAACAATTCCTGAGATTTACTGCTAGTAGATTTTAATGACTACTGCAGTCAGCTGGCTGAGACTTTTGTACCTTCATTATGACCAGATATTTCCAAATATTTTTATCTTCAGCTGAGAAAGTTTGGGAAAAAGAAATTAAATGCCTCACCTAGGTTTCACACTCTTTTTTTTTAACCAGTTATTCAGTGACTTTTTCCTTTTTCACAACCATATGCGATAAGCATTTTTTTAGGGGAGTTATCTGCCATTAGGATCAAGAGTAGAAGTGAGTACAGTTTTTAAATAATGTATTTAGATATTAGAAAAATTCTCTCCATTGCTACGCCCTACTGTTGCCATGGTTTCGGAGCACACAACAGTATTATTAATGTTCAGTTTAACACTTCTGATAAGTACCTGCTGTTCCCTGCTGGTCAGTGTTTTCTGGATTTATTTTCTTCCCTAGTAGAACATTAACAGAACCACAGACTGCAATTAGTGTTGTGAACTATTTAAAACGCTGCCTACCTTTTACTTTTCATTTAACATTTGATTTTATTTTAAAAAATTGTCTAATGGTAGGTAGGAATCAAAACAATCCCTCAACCCACAGTTTTGAGTGCACATACTTCTCATAAGGGAGATTTAATAAATGGATAGAAAAAGCCAAACAAAGCAACAAAGGAAAAATTTAAAAAAACCCCAACCCATATCCAAATTAAAACCAAATCAGACAGTTATTATTTCATAACAATTACGCTAGACAGACCTCTGAATATGAAGAAAAAGTATACTTTTCCCCACTGAAGCAATAGGAACTGGAGAGGGATATGAAAGCATTTTTAAAATCCCTACCCTTAATGTGTTTGAGACTATTTACAACTTATTCCTTCTCACCAGCATTGCCAGCTTAAGGAGTGTTTATGGAAAGACTCATGGACCACCCTTCTCAAAACAAACCTCATCTTAGCCTGATGGAAAGTATTATAAAGATCAAAACAGGACAATTTCTAATAAATTACTTTTTCACTGGAAAATGCTGATTCAGTGACACTGAACTGTGATGAAGGAAAAGATTTGTTTAATTGACAATTTTGTGCAAGAAACAATTGAAATGCCCTATTTATACCAAATTGTTCCAACAAATAAAAAGCAACCATATTTTTTTTCCTGTGCTAGGAAACTCAGATTTCTTTCAGGATCACTCCACCCCTCACAATGAAATATTTTTGATTCATTGGGGCCATGCTTCCCAATCATATGATAATTGGGTGGAGCAATTTTGGCCAGTTCTGGTCTTTGTACTAGTTTCAGTTTTTAAAGCCCTCCTTGAAGGACACTTCTGCCGTGCTTATATAGTGAAGGGCTTTGTTACACACATTGCCACTGGCAGTAAATATTCTCAATTACTCTCACTGCTTCCACACTGCATTACCCATCCTGGGACATGAAACACAGCAAGCACAAGTGAAAGCTGCTAACTCCTGGACAAGAGAAGCACTTATTCAAGAAAAGACTTGATGAGACTTGGGTTTTGTTTTGTTGTTCATACTCTCAGTCTCTCCTTTGTTATCAACTTTTGAACCTGCTGCCAAAATGCAAGAAGATTTCAGCAAGGAGGATAACTCAACCATATTGAATTCTCTCATCTGGAAGATTGAAAAGGTGATTTTAGGAAAAGATTGAAAGGAAGATTTTAGTGCTGCAATCAAGGAAATTATTGAAGTGTGAGGATGCACCCTTGTTAGGCAGCAGAGAATCCTTAGGGCACACTCATATATTTTAATCATGAGCAAAAATTCAGTCTGAGCTTCTACCTTCTCAGTTTCTCCTCACCTTGATGAGCTTTGGGACATAGTCTGTAGATCCTATTTCCATAATTTCACTGTTCATGAGAGAATTCATTAGAGCTATTAAACTCCTTGCTTGTAGTTGCTAGAAAACAGTGCTAGAAGTCACTGGGAAACAAACTCTTCCCATATGAGAAAGCATTCTGCTTTGACAGACAGACACACGGGGAATGGAAAAACAGCATAGTGCTGATGTGAATAACTTCTGGTGACTTTTAAAACTATAATGATGCCTCCTTTTTTCTGCCTCCCATAGAAATAGAAGGAAATTGCTGCTTTATAGCTGCAGTAAACCAAGCAACAGATGAAGATGTGCTAGAAATGGTAACAAGATGAGCTGTTTCTGTGTGGGGACTGGGAGAGCAGATTCAGACTGCTGACGTGTATCCACAAAATGAGTGTGGAGGGCCCTGGCAGGCTCCTACCCATGAAACAAGCCTGAGCCACATCATCCAGACAGGAAGGAGCAGGTGCTGGAGCTGACTCTTGGTCACAGACACTGAGGAGCTGAGGAGATGGAGCATTGCTTCTGTGGCAGCAAAAGAAAAGGCAGAGTTGTGTACTCAAAAAAAAATTTAAATAATGGTAGCAGTTAATTTATTACTCCACTGAAGAAGTCTACCTCTGCATCACCAAGACCAGATATCAGGATGTATGTTATGACTTTAGGACAGGCTGCTCAAATCTAATAAAATTTTCTAAACTGTGCTGACTGGTTTTACTTTCTGAGGTTTATATGTCTATATATTTTATATAAAAACATACATATTTATAAAACTCATACATTCTATATATTAAGCATATATGCGTAAATATAGATTCTTGTATACTTACTTATACATAGATATATATAAAAAAAGAATACATTAAAAAATGTTTATCTATTTGCTTCTTAGATAGTGCATTTTTAATGCACAGAAAATGTAGCTGTCATAAGGAAAAAAAACCATAGCTTCCTCTGGCCCAGCACATTTTTTATAGTTAAATAAAACACCTCTGAAGCAAGCATCAAGGGGTGCAAGAGCTCTCATCACTGGAAACCTTGTGTTTATCTCAAGCACATGAAACTGATTGTTCTGTTCATCAATTTGAGAACTGTCAGGAATTAGACACCTGGATTATTTATGTGGCATTGTTTGAAGTCTCTTTGAGAAAATGAAATGTGTTCTTTCCCTTTCATAATTCTCAGTAGTAGAGTAGTTCATAGAAGACAAATTAAATCAGTTACAACTTTGCAATCCTGTTGTATTCTAATTACATCCTGGACAGCATCTGTCCCAGCACATTTTCTTCAAAAGGATTTGAAAATATTAATCATTAATTGAAATTTATTAAGTGCTTGGTTGATAATTCATGACATGAAGAGGCATTCAGCTAAGTCTCATCTGAACTGCTCCCTATAGCTGAACCTAATGAAAATCAGTAAGCATTATTTTCACTGCTAGAGCTGGCAGATCTGACAATGTATTTTGTGAGCCTGTTTTTCCAGCAAGAATATGCTATTTTTCCAAAGACTCTAAAAGAACTGTGCTAGAAAAAAATACAGATTCAAGTATGAAAGAATAAAAAAGCATGCACCACTTAAGCTTTTTGACAATTTTTGTCAATTTTTGCAGTTGGTTTTTGTAATTAGTTGCATTATACCAAGATGAAGCTGTGAACTCTGACCATAATATCCCTCTTTTATCATGCACCTCCACTTGTCCTGATTACAAGGAATATGTAAATGCATGTTGATTATGTTTCATTGTGAAAGAGAATACAACTATTACAGAAAAAAAAATATGTCTAGGCTTTTTCAAAAGTGATAATTGTCATCTAGTTTTAAATAGAGGAAATTATGACTGAAAGTTCATACAACTGATAAATGTAACCCTGGTCCTGAGAAATGCTTAGCCACCTCAGTATGGAGGGGGTCTACTCCCACAGCAGCTCATCTCGAGTGATTTTTGAATGATAAGCTGATTTTCTCCCTTTGCAAAATGGATCCATTTCTTCCTACTAAAGCAGTATCCAACATAACTGTTTCTTGCTGATGCTGTTTTCATAAGAAAATCTTGCATGACTCCACAGATAGTGCATGTGTTTTTGCAAATCCATCAGGGGTTGCAGTGAAGTGCCATAAAATACAGCCCCTGGTAGAGCAGCATAATTAGGATCTTGCAGAAAGTGATGAGTTCAGTTCATATCTCAACCTTAAATTCTTTAAACCTTTTTTCCAGACTTGTTCTTTCTCTCACCACAAGAAAGGGTGCAATCCGAAGAGCACACACCTCTGTCAGTCTATACGCACACTTGAGGGTTCTAGTTAAAGCAGCTCTGCCTGCTTGTTCATGAGAGCTGGGGAATAGTTTCTATATCTGAGCAGTCAAACAGTCAATACAAATTCAACCAAGTGCTTCTCTCTTCTGATGGAGAATTTCAGTTGAATGTCAAAGCCACAGGAAAACTTTCTTCAGTGTGTTCAGATTTTGTGCGTATTTTGTGCCCAATTATGTATTTCTAACTTAATGCAAACATTCCCTCCCAAAGAAGACTATGTGACATGGTTATACAGACTATGTCAAGCTGAAGTTTATTCTGACAACTAAACCCACACTTGCTAAGTAACATTCAATCTATGTGTCATCATAATTTATACTGGTTCTTCTATCACCGAATGAGAGGCATTCCAGTTGAATTCTAAGGTACAAAGGAAAGCTTAGGGGATGTTCAGACTTGAAGGAGTACAAGTAGAATTTACAAACATACTGAAAAATAATGAATATAGCTTGTTCTTGAAAAAATGGTTGGAGACAGATGAGAAAATATAGCACTGCCATGCTGTATTTCCAGACAAATGATTACAAATTACTGTGGGAAAAAAGTTAGAAGAGAAAAAACAATTTTGACAGAAAGTAATACACATCATGTGCTCAGCATCCCTACCTAATATAGAGTGGGAAAAAATATGACCACAAAGCTATACTATCTGTCTAAACAATCAAGGAGCATCAACCACATTCAGCAACCCTAGACTTTCTGAAAGGGATTGACAATTGGATCATCACATGGTTTCTTTTCACTTTTCCAAATTACAGCAGAATAGAGTATTATGGAGGTAGAAAGCACTGTAGCTCTTACACTTGGCTCCCATGTTAAATGTTCCTCCTTTAAGATCACATTTTAGCCAAGGGCACATCAGGATTTTCCGAGGTCAAGATCTGCTTTCGGTAGTTCCATGAGAGGAAGCTTTATACCTAGTTACTATGTGCAGTATTTTTAAAGAGTTTGGCATAGGCTGTTAACAACTCTTACTCTAGAGAGAATTAAAACATAGAATATCCTGAGCTGGAAGGAACCCACCAGTATCATTGAGTCCAGCTCTCAGCCCTGTGCAAGACACCCCAAGAGTCACACCATGTGCTTGAGAGCATTATCCAAATACTCCTTGAACTCTGTCAGGCTTGGTTCTGTGACCACTTCCCTGAGGAGCCTGTTTCAGTGCCCAACCACCCTCTGGGTGAAGAACATCTTCCTAATATTCAACCTAAATCTCCTTGACACAACATTCCCTTGGGTTCTGTCACTGGTCGTTGTGGAACCCCACTGGTGACTGGTTGCCAGTCTGATGGAACTACATTTACTCTTTGTGCCTGACCTATGAGCCAGTTGCTTACCCATGGTGGCTTTATCCAGCTGTGTGTTGGACATTTTGTCCAGAAAGTTACTCTGAGAGTCATTACCAAAAGCTTTACTGAAATCCAAAAAGATTACATCAGGTTTCCCTTAATCAACTAGGTGTGTTACCTTGTCATAAAAGGAAATTAAGTTTGACAAGCAGGACTTTCCTCTTGTGAAGCTGCGCTGGCTGGGACCGATGACAGTGTTGTCCTTCATATGTTTTTTCAATACCTCCAAGGGTGATTTCTCCATAATTTTTCAAATCATTGAAGTGAAACTCACAGGCCTATGATTACCAGGGTCATCATTTTTGCCCTTCTTGAAAATTAGGACAATGTTAGTCAGCTCCCAGTCAACTCAAGGTGCCTAAGGTTGTTCAAAAATCTTTGCGTCCTCACAATGACATCAGCCAGCTGCTTCAGTATTGTCAGATGAATCCTATCAGGTCTCTCAGACTTTTAAGGATGCAGCTGAACCCTAAAAGGTACTGCACAAGTTCAGAGTTCAGGGTCAACTAAAAGTACTTTATAAGTTCAGGGTCAGCTGGGAGATTATCTTTTTTGCCATCATGATCTTTCAGTTCAGGGAACTGACTTCCTCTTGGGCTGTCACCAGTATTTAAGACAGATAAAATATTAAATACTTTTGCCTTGTCCACGTCTCTGTCTCTGTAGTGACCACCCTCATTCTGTGGTGGGCTGATGTTATTTTACACTGCCTTTTGCTATTCACGCATTTGAAAACTCTTTTTGTACCCCACAGTTCTGATCAGCTTCATTTCCAAATGAGCTTTGACCATACAAATTTTCTGCCTAAAGAGGCAAGGAGCATCTCTATATTCCTTATGTGTCACCTACCTTGCTTCCACTGGGTATACACCTTCCTTTATCTGCCTTACCTCCAAAAGAACATCTCCGGTCAGCCAAATCTGCCTTCTGAAATGACACTTTGCCCTTTTATACCTTATCATCTAGTTTAAAGCTCTAATGAGAAGCCCTGCTGCTGAAATCCCTTTTCTCCTCTGAGAAAGATGCATCCCATCAGGTGACACTAGACCAAGGCCCAAACATTGGTGATGGATAAATAATGATTCAACTTAAAGGCTGCCTGATCCCAGTTCACACCAGTGCAACCAGCAACTGAAGACCAGGCATACTCAGACCTCATTAGTGATGTAGGGAAGCAAAGAGGAAAGGTACAGCTGTGTTGGGTAAATCAGGTCTGGATGAGACCTGGTCAATCCTCCACACCCATAAAAATCTAGTCCCACAACTGCACTACAACACCTTCAGTACTGTTTTTCCCACTGGATCAATACAATCAGTTATAATCATGATTTTTCTAACCATCCACAACTAGCACTGATTGAGAGGAAAGGGTGAAAATATGACAGGTTTGTTTTTTTTTTTTTTAAAGAGGCCTGAGTTTACACAGAGTTGTACTGTTAGACCTGTAGTTGACAAAAACGCATTTGTGGGTAGAAAGGAGGTTACACACTGAGATTCTGGTTGTGGCTTACATGCTATTTCTGTCTTCTCTGCAGTCATCACATATCAAGTGGATAGCAGCAGCTCTCTCTTCTTTTCAAACAAGTTTCTGCGTGCACATTATGATAAGATCATGTGTGCATTGTTGCAGAGGCAGATTTAAAATACGAATAAATCATCACAACTTTGAGAAAGTCACTGTAATTTTTTTAAGAAAAGCTTAGGTGCTCAACTAGATAAATTGATGTCATGGTTGTGAAGTCAATGAATTATGATGAATTAGTTAATGCAGGTTTTGTCAGCTGAGGGACTGTGTTCCTCCTCCCTCAGCTACTGACTTCCTAATTTATCTATCACTTTCCAAGGCTGATCAGTCACATCAGGCTGTAACACAGGTGCAGAGGAAGTTAAAAAGCTGCATGTCAAATCTACCCGAGTCCCAACACTGATTCCAGCTATGGATGGCCTGCTCTTCTTGGTGCACATCACATGCCATATATGAGTTCACTCCACATACTCCTTCCACAAGATATTATCAAATATTTCTTATCAAAAGTCCTTCACTCTAAGCACAACCTCAAAAATTATCAGTAAATTAAAATTTTCTGGAAAACTAAACCTGACAGAATATTCCTGTAATGCAATATGACAAAAAATCAATATCCAAATAGCACTTCACTCCAGTTGATCAAAGTGTAACAGTTCCTCAAGATTATTTCAAGTAACTTGGTTTCACATGGAAGCTTCTGAGATTCCTTTTAAAATCTGAAGTTAAATACGTTTCAGTCTTTCTAGGAAACTAGAAATTAAGAACGTGTGCTCCATCTCTATGACTTATATCTAAGCAGTCACTTCTGATATTTTTGTGACTCCAGCTGTAAGGTACAAGAAAGAAAATAACTATTTTTTACCGAATTCTTTATGTTAAGCAGAAAATAATGGTGTCACATAGGTGCTTTGCATAGTTTTAAAATTAGAGAATACACGCAGTACAAACGCAATATGTCTGACAAAAATATTGTAACATTTTGTTGCAGCTATTTTCCCCCACTCTGATTTCTCACACATGGTATTTTGGAGGAAACAGGAAGAAGTGTTCTTTTCATTCTGCTTTCTGCTGCAAGTCAGCAGCCCAGAACTTCTCCAAGAGTATATTTGTGAGCAAGTCTGTGCAAAATGCTCTCAAAATAGAATTCTTCTCTTCCATATCTTACATGTGGTTTTCAAAATTACAAATCACTGCTCTGCTCACATAGCAAAGATATAAATACATGTTGAATCAAATGTCTCAATTAATTTGGAGAGTCCAGGCCTCATTAAAATTGTCTTGACTATAACTCTCTGCTAAACTAGCAATAACACTGTCAGCTCTCATCTGCATAAAATGTAGGTACAACAAGCTCTACTTGCCTTTGAGAAAGGGCAGAACTTTACCTGTCATGAAACCTACTGAAGAAATCCCTAGTATAATACAAATTCACACTGCATGTTCAATACCTGATCAACTGGTTCTCAACACATTTGCCAGGTGTTCACCATCTTTGCTCAATTAGCTTGGATTTAATTCACAGCTACTTAGGCGATGCAAGATACAATTTTAAATTCCTGTGTTAAAAGTAGGATCTAAGAAGGAAAAATAAAACTCCTTATTTGTTTTGAATACAAGACAGAAGAAGACACTAAAGATTTAGATATTATTTTTTAAAAGCCAAAAGGAATCTGCAAGATATTTTACAATTGCAAATAATTTGATTGCTGTGAGGGAAATACTTAGAGAGCATGCAAACCTACAAAATTGTACATTTTTAGTACTTATTGGTTTCATCTTCCTGTGTTTAATAGAGAAATATTCTCTACCAAGATCTAAAGCTGTCTTGATGTTCAGAAATATACTATTTTTAATTTCCTTGCTTGCCAAAATCAGTAAGAACATTGTCTTTAGTACACAGTATAGCTGAAGTGTATCACAGTCTGATGGCTTTTCTAGTTTGCAGTTGACCATTAAGCCAGTTTTTTTACATCAGCATATTTTTTAGATGTCTCTATAGTTATGTTAAAAATTGGATTTTTTTTACAAGACTATAACATAATTTAAGATATCTGATCCTGACAAGACCGTGACAGCTCCTTTGAAGACGGGAGAAGATACTTTTCCAGATTCCAATGAGAGGATTGACTGACTGCAGTATGGTTTCCTAGTGAGATTCATACACAACAGTAAATGAGGATTGATTATTCTGCCATATTAGCATGGTGATATAACTAATCAAGCACTGAAACTAATTTGCTTACTTTGTTGATTTTGACACAGACAGTATTTCACTATTAGTTATTACAAATTTTGCTAGCTCATTGAATAATGTGAGCTATTTAGTTTTAGTGACAAACTTTCTTGTTTTAGTGAAGATCTATAACCTGGAAGTTCTAAACGGAAGCTGATGTTTGCTTATTTTTTGGAAAGCATCATGCATCCACGTCTTCTGCCTATGAATACCCAGGATAGATAGCAAGTGGTTGGCCTGACATCCTGAGCTCTGCTAACAAGTTTGTTTCTCACTCCACGCTAACAGGAAAGCATCCAGCACACTAATCACACTGTTTTTTTCAGTAGCAGCTATTTTTTTCACAATTCTGCCTCTGGCTTTTATTTGAGTGCTACTGAAGGGAAAGAGACAGAAAGAAATAAGGAACATTTTCTCCTCAAAAAGCCCATCCAAGATACTCTGAGGAGCAGCACTATTTTTAAAAGGGTAAAAAGCCCCCCAAAACAAAACATGGGCTATAGCATGTGATATCGCAGTTTCCCATTATTTTTTTTCTATCAGAAATGTCACAAGACTGACCAATACTAGTACAAACTAAATTCATTTGAAAGAGCAATGATAATAACAATTACCCCTAGATGATCTCAACTGATTGTGAATACAGCCCCAACAATAATACTTGTGTGTGTGTGTGCGCACAAATATTTTAATTTCTGTGCAACAGCTCCAGCATCTCCCTTAACACCATAGGTTACCATCCAGCTAAAAGTCGTGTTTTCAAGGACTACCACTAATGCCTGGGCTACACCAGTGCCACAGCTATACCAATGGTCCCTGGTAGATTTCCATGTTGGGAGGGGGTAGGGAGAAGTCAAACCTGTGAACAACCTCTGGAACTCCATTTTGCCTCACTCAAGGTGATGGTAGACAATGAGCACTTTTCTGTATGACACTTGTACACACTCAAGCAATTCCTACACAAATTATCTGAAACATTTGGCACTTTTTTTGTGCTTTATTTCTGCTTGACATCATCACAGTCAGACCCTCACCCTTATGCATCCTCGGCAGGATCTGGAGTATGCTGCTTCCTAGTGCACCATTAGCCTTTCGGACAGGGGGAGTACCAGGTTTGTTTCATGAAAAGCTCTAAGGGAAACCAGCTGTCTCTCCACAAAGATTACTTCTCAGGTGGAAATATTCTTTATATCTATAAAGAAGCTGACCAAGGAAATGGATTTAATCTTGTATAAAGCATATCAGGAGTCACAAAAAGGTGATTAGCTGCTGTTCAAAATCCCCATATATAATCTTCTACATGGTACTCACATGATGCAAATGTGTGAATGTCATTGCATCCTTCAATTATGAGGAGAGCAGCAATGCAATGAACTTATTTTCAAATCTCTACTAATTGGCACAGTGTAACCCAATTAAGGATCTTTTTATAGAGAAAGTCTTAAAATTTTCATTCAAGCCTTAAGAACATGGGAAAACACAGAAAGCAACACTAATACACCCTTTTAAAATAAATACAAACAAATTAGCAATCTACTGAGGTAGCCAATCTGCTATTTAGATAATTGTTGTTTGAATAATTGTGACAGAAATGTCTGGTGGCACTACAAGCTCTTTAAGACAAAATATTGCATTCACTACCAATACAGTTAGGACTTGTTTCTTCCCACGTAATTAGGGATAGGTCTTTAATAGCACTAGCTAATTTATAAGGAAATGAGGAAACATAGCATTTTACAACCTGAAAATGTTGCAAACGTGTCCTTTTTTGGGACAGATCATACAGTGCTTCCCCTTACCCTGTGTCTGCAAGTACAGCAAGAAGAGCACGAAGTCAGCTACATCTCTGACTTCTCCTATTTCATGGGAGAATAGGGCAAGGAAAGAGTCTCTTCCCTCAACTACCAATGCACTACACATTGCTACTTTTCAGGCTAACTTCACAATGTTTTGTGTCCCAGGTACTCGCTGTGGTTATTAATCCCCGAAACTTTCACTTGAGTGGGAAAGAGGAAAGACATCTAAGCTGAATATTAAGACCAGTTTTCATGGGCAGCTCTCTCCTCTCCTGCATATCCATGGGGCTGTCCCTCTGAATATGCCAGTCTGCTTTAATTGCCAGCATTTTTCAAGAGCAAGAGAACAACTATTAAGAAAGAAAAGAGTGGAAAACAGTTTAACATGTCAGTTTTAGCTATCTCTGGAGTATGGATGCTCTATAGTAGTCCTAGAGAGAAATTCCTGCTTATTTTAATGGAACAAAAATTTTATTTAATGAAAATATGTGGTCTTTAACAAGTCAAAGATCCTACTGATTCATCCACAGTGGAAAAGACCTCTACATATGTCCCTGCCTACACACACATTATTAGACATCAGAAAATCAGCTCTGAGGGTTTTGGAGGAGGTGGCAAGGAAACTGAAACTTGAAATGTTGTTAATCAAATGCTAACAATGGGAAAAAGATAATTACAGAGTATTGCACTAATGAAGACAAATAATTTCAAATGCACTCACAGCTAACAAATGCATTGTCTCCTGTTTTACTTCAACTAAACTGATTTTCAATAGTGTCAGAGGAAAACAAACTCATTTCCATAAAGCATAGTTATGGAAGGATTATATGCTTCAACATTTAAAAACAGCCCTGCTAAAAAAGGACAGAATGGTTACACACCACCACCCACACAAAACTGAAGACCTCCAAATTCAAGGTTGATTAATGTTGCCTGTTTTTGACGTGCTGATGTCCCACAAAAAACAACAAAAAACCCCCAAAACAAACAAACAAACAAACAAAAAAACCCAACAACAACAACAACAAAAACCAACCCAAAAACTAGTAATCTTTCTGGAGGTATATTGAAGAAATCTTTCAAATATTGAGTAGGTTAATTTTTTGCTCAACAGAGAACCTTAAAAGACTCCCATTACTCAGATACCTCCCCCCAGAGCCTTTTGGTTTTTTTGTGGACTTTTAACTTCCATTAAGTTTCAGAGCCACAAAGCCTCTCCTCTGTCAAAGCCACTCAGATTAAAATACAGCATCAGGCAGTAAATGGTCCTTCAGTGAAAAGCCCTCTCAGGCTAGTCACAAGAATAAAGCAGGCTTGAGAACACTACATAATGTTTGTGGGCTTTTTTAACAGTACTAGATGTAGATGAGGAAATTATAGTGTTGGATTATATGAGAATGCACTGTGGATTTCCTGCAGCTTTCATTTTCTGTGTGACTGACAGCTCCTGTATAGCTGGGAGGTGGAAGGAGAGGTGGGAAGTGAGGAAACCACAAACTGATGAGATACTTGTGGCTGTGACAGGTAGCAGGAGAAGCCATGAAGATAGCTATCAGCCAGGGATTAGTGCTACCTATACTAACAGCTATTTTACTATCAAATGAGACAGCAGTTATAAAACAGATGCTATAGAAAACTTGGAAGGTAGAAACCCAGACTTGATGATAAGCATAAAAGACACTTCCTCTGAAAAAGAGGGGGATGTTAATTAGTAACAAGAGGAAGAACAGATTAATTTAATTTGTGAGTAGGTGGAAATAGCACAGAAGTGTGCTGAGGAAGTAGTTTGATTCAAGTGACAGAGACTTGAAAGATGTATGCCATATTTGAATGTGGAGGTATTAATTGGAAACAAACAGTAGCTTCTTCCTTCAATGTAACACTTCAACAAAAATAACCTGAAATATTGTATCAGAAGACATGAAAATAGATAATAGGTCAATCTTATACACTTTGCAAAAAAACAAATACTACTTCACTAGCCTGTCTAACAAAACACAATTAAATAACAAAACAAACAGTAATACATTAATTTATTGGAAGCATGCACTGGAAACCTCTGTTGATCTGTCTTCAAGGAAAAAAACATCAACTCACAGTAAAACTTTTCAAAATAAGTATTAAGTAAGACAACTGTTTTAAGAATCAGAATCCACAAAACAATGTTGCCTACTATTGATTGAATATAGAACCAATGATAAACCCTATGCAGCACAACTGGCATTCTCAGGGGCCACTAGGAAAAATACTTGAAATTTCTGTAGCTACCAGTTTTGTTATTAAATATGAAATTTGCACGTAAACATACTGGTTACATTTGTCATTCCTCCTCCGTTGCAGTATCTTTGACCTGACCTGTTTTAAAATTCATTGATCCAGTGAATTTCATTTTCACATAGCTTTGTTTTTAAACCATACATTGATCCCAAATAATGTGACTCACTGAAAACCAATGAACACTGGAAACCAATACCATCTACTGGTATCTTTATTTAACACTTCCAGTAAAAAAAGTGGTGTGGCTTAAGTGCACAGTACCAGCTTATTTTGGTTTGGTGTCTGCCCTGGAGAAAACTGTGCAAATACGAAAGAGAGCAAAAGAGGACTGCAGAACTGCTGTTTTGCAGATTAAAAAGTTAAATCTATTTAGCCTATCAAAGTGAAGACTGAGAAGTAATTTGATCACTGTGTGCCAGTGCTTTCAATTGGTGAAAATATTTAATGGCAGAGGACTTGCTGACTGTGTTAATGATAAGGTAAGAAAATTAAATTTGCTGTATGCTAGAGCTAAGTCATTGAAGCTTGAAAGATGGTGCAGTCCCCTAGCAGCCAGGGCAATTGAGCATTTCAGTCAGGGAGGCAACATCACAAGTTTTGAGTTCAGCTACAGCACAGCTGTGAAGTTTTCATATTTTGTCCCATTTGAGTTCAAGACTTAAAATATCAGTTTAATTTCAGAAATTGCTCAAACCTATTTTAATTTTGAGCTGTAGTAATGCCACTGATCAAAGGCTACATGTTTATAAGTGTGGCAGATTTACCTCCATAGTGGGAGAAAAGTTATTCTGCTTTAAGGGAAGAAAACATAACAGAAAGAAGCTTTTGTGAGAAACTAGACCAAGAGTATGAGGCAAGGAAACCTGCATCATCTCACTCATATTCTTGTGTCCACATTAAGATCACAACTCTAATAAAACATTAAGCTTCTATGCTTTAAACTGACAACTCTAAGATCCAGGGGAAAAACTTTCCATCAGGGAAGACAGTCAGCCTCTTGGAGAGCTGTGTGATCTTTTTATTTTAGGCTTATTTATGTTTCCTTAGCATAAGTAGATCTCTGTCTGTCATCCATCCAGTTCAGTCCAGCTGAGTCCATCCAGCACAGTTCAGCTGTCTTGAGAAAAGAAGGATTTGTCAAAACAAAAATCTTTGACTAAAAGCGGACCAACTAAGGAGAGAAAAAAAAGTATTAAGGCAGTACAGCCCAAATATGAAAGTTTCCACATCTTCCAGTTTTCATTACCTCCTTCCCCAGCAACAATGCAATATGCTCCCACAACACACGTGAACACCTATGTCCTTCCCTTCTGTGCCTATTGTAGGAGTTCAGACAGTTTCTAATGTATATCTGCTCTTACCCAGCTCAATAACAGCAGCAGGAGATTTGCTCTCAATCAGACATTTTCTTGTATTCATGAACCACACAGGCTGGAGACCTTCATTGTTGGTAACTTGGATGACCAACAAAATCTTGGCTATTTTGGCTAGCTGAGATACTTTCTCCCCTACAGCTAGGAAATAGGAAGAGATGAGCTCAAAATATCCTGAAAGTACATACTCTATTTCTTACTCTATGATATCACTTTTGAGAGTGTGCCAGGATATGTCAAATTACTTGGTGAATATTTACAAAATATAAGTTCATTTGTCAGCATCTTTACTGGTGGAAACAAGGACTGAAAATAGTTTTCTGGGAGAAAACTAAGTCTTGTATTCTCTGCTGTTTGCTCTTATTATGCAATACTCATTGAGTTAGCAAGAAAATATGTATTCATCATCTCCTCAAATATTTTTTTACAGCTAACTGAACTAACTCTAATGAATAATGCTGAAACTGTGTATGCTCTGCTACTCAAACTGATTTCAGGTGTCTTTTTTTTAGAAAAAACTACCCATGTACTGAGGACTGCTTCCCAAGTTAATGCCTCATTAACTCAAGGCATAAAAATCCCAACAAAACAACAACAAATTCATGGTAAATACATAATTATAATAATATCTAATTGCATAGATTTCATACACTAAATTTAACTGATCTGTGAGAAAATGCAACATTAAAATGTTTTCGTGAACTATCCCTTCCCTTTAGCTGTTCTTTATACATGCACATTTTTGGTTAAATTCTTTTTGAATGGCTATGAATGAACCAGACATTTGAGAAGGTAGTTAGTTATCTGGGCTCAGGATAAACAAACAGAGGTCCAGCTATATTATACAGGCAAAGCCTGAATAGTGCCAAACTCCATACATAAATATATCATTTGTCCCCACCACAAATTGAATAAGAAGGCCTCCAGTAATGTTTGAAGACTGGTCTTTAGTTTAATGACACTGAAGCTTATAGGGTATGAAAAGGCTGCTTCTTATTCGGTTAGATGAGATGTGAACTACTCTTGTTGCATTTGTCAAGTGTTTGGAGGATTGTAGCCAGAATCAATTAACAGCAGAAAATAGATTTGAGAATGGTCCTGCACTGACACAATGGTGGGTGAGGCAGCCTGTGGGAAATATCAAGGGCTAGGACATGCCTCTGCATTGACAGGCTGGGAGGAAAGACACATCCAAAGAAACAGAACATTTCCTAACTTCATAACTGAGATGACCACATGGAAATCACAAAAAGAGCAACCCATGTTTCCCACTGGAAAACAAATTCATCAAACTGCTTGGCATTTTCTTCTTTCTATTCTGTCACACATGCACATAAAGTAAACTAATAACTCCTTTCTAATCTCCTAGCTCGGCTCCTTAGGGAGAGGAGGCAGGACCCTTCCTTGCCTAGCAAGGCTGATCTTTCCTAGCACATGGAGGAAAATGCCTACCTGGAGCACTTTCTGTGGCCATATCCCAAATTCCACAAACCCACATGTCTTTGTAGTCCTGAGCCAAAGCATGCTCAGGGCAGGCACCAGTATTGTTCTCTTTGCAGCATGACTTGGGATGGCAGGTACAAGGAGAGCAGCAATGCCAAGGGACATCTCCATGTCTGACAAGAAAAATTAGTACCCTGAAGTAAAGCACAATGACAAGAAAAGGAAAATAAATCTATGCTAGACATTGCTCTTCTTTTGTTCATAGATCAGGTAAAGCCCAAAGAGGTTTGGGAAGAAGGGAGGAAGATAACCTAAGAAATTATTTCAGGGTCTGTGCATCTGGTGCCAGGAATAACAGAGATGGCATAGGATAGCTATAAGTTAACAGATTCCCTTACTTTTTAGGCTTTTCTGCTTCCAGGCAAACTGGAAATTACAGTCTCCCTTTATGCTACTCTGTTCCCATTTCCTGCCAAAACCAGGAAGTAGAGAGAATGATTTATTTCTTTGGAAACATCCAAGGAAGCAAGCAAACAAAACCAACAACTCCCCAAATTAACTATTGATTCTGTTTCAGCTTTTTCTCCCAAAACAACCTTACAATTCTTTACATAAAAATAAAACATATTTACCTCACTTGGGTTTTATATGCCTTGAGTGAAAATAAACAAACAAAAAGCATTCCAGGGACAGCAAAACCAAGGAAGTGAGTATTCCAAGAGATGCATATTACTGAGTGGATTTCCTCATGTTTGCTAACAGATGAATCCTCATGTTTGCTAACAGAGACTCTTTCTCCTCCATAAGAATGTTAACAGGGTTTCTCTCCATCCCCCAGCTGTCAATTTCTGTGCCATTTACAGGAATGTTACAGTTTTCAAGACCTTTGCCCCTCTGCCAAATGCCACTAGAATTGACCAGTGGTTCAAAAGATAAACACAACAATCTGACAGACAGACAGAAAGGGAACATGACTCCAAAAGCCTCATTTCCTCAGGAAAATAAACAAAAAACCCAGTTACATTTAATTTAGATATACGAGGATAAATATATGATTTTGTGTAAAAGAAGACTAGGAACAAAGCAGACAAGGATTTCAAGAGTAATTCATGTTTAGCCTGGTAGCTGAAATGGACACACAACTGCAAACCTTATAAATAATCTCTTTCACCTCAAAACAAGAAGTTTGCACCTCTGAGAGCTGCTTATCCCACCAACATAAGCAAAGTGTTGCTGGTTATTTATTCCATTAACCATTAATCCAGATTGCGAATAAAATTTCATATTGATGTGATGGCAGCTACTACTGAGCTTTGAAAAAGAGAGTTTAGAGGGGGACTGCAATCATGATAATGTAAGAACTGTATCAAGGACAACATGCAACTACTGCCAGTGCTTAACTAAACTGCAAAATAAGTCTCATGCTAGGAAATAGCTCCATCTCCTGTTCCACATACAGAAGTCCTCAAAATCCTAATTTAAACAAATAAGTAAGAAAAACCCACTCCACAGCTGCTCTTTAAAAGTCTTCAAAGAGAAAATAAAGTGGAAGCTTATGTCTGCAAAACTAAATCCCTCTCATAGACACAATTAAATACCCCTTTTATATTACTGGGATGAAGCATTAGCAAAAAATACTCGAGTAGCTGATAAGAGAAAGATGCTCCTATTTGTCAAAGCATCTTAAGAAATGATGATGTGTGATGGTCTCAGCTCTCCCCTAAAAAGTGTCATATGGTTGGAACATAAATCTGTCCTACATATTGTGCAGCAGGCTTTGTTCACAATTTTGGAATGTGTTTTAAAGCTTTTGCTCCACAACGCGGCCAATCTTGTTTGCTTTTCCAACCCCTCCAGTGACTCAGTTATCCCACTGGATGCTTAGATGAAGTCAATAAGAGTGTTGTCATAAAACTTATTGCAAAGTTTTCTCCTGAGGTCGAGCAAAAAGAATTGGGATACTGGGGTGCAATACTTGCTCTCTTCCCAATATATATTTTTATATTAGCAAGTAGGGAGAGCTCTGCTACCCATCAAGCAGCCTGTGCTCTATCAGTAACAAAACTGACGTAGAAGCCATGCAGGACAGCATCATTTTGTTCTTCTACCAATTCACCCACCTAAGAGGACTTGTCCTATCACTGGGACAAGTCCTCTTAGGACTTAGGAGGACTGAGTTGGGAAATTCTCCTTCTACCCATCCAGGAAGGCAGAAAGGAGTCTCTATCCACAGCTTCAGCAGGGAAGATAAAGCAAGCATGTTTAGACAAGACTAATTGACAGTCTACTTCCAGGAGTGGGAAGATAAGAATCAAACCACAAGCAGAAATCAAGGTGATGATAGCAAATTGAGATTGCACCAAAGCAACAAAGGGACACAAGTATATATTACAGAATGGCATGTCAACTGAGTTGGCTCAGAAGGATTCAGGTAATCACTTTCATACCCATTAAGAAATTTTAAAGCTGCACCCTCCTTGAAGAAGGCAGTATTTTGCAGTGCTGCAAATACAAGTGGAGAAGGAAAACTCAATCTTTCTTATATTTCTGTGCTGTGAAGCAATCAGATTCATCATTCTTTGCAGTATGGGAGTTTGCAAAGAATTGTGACGTGTTCCTATTCAGTTCAAACTCCTCTGGTGCCTGTAAGACATCTTCACTTTCAGAGCATTAGGTAACAACCATGACCTATGTTTCAAATATTGACAGAAGTAAATTTACACAAGTAGGCTTTTATTGAAGTCTGTTAATAAAGAAATAGGCATTTTGTCTCTGTACCTCATCACTTATTTTTGTCTCCTTATTGAAAACAGTAAGAGTAAATACAACTTCCTCTAAATGTACAGGACCGACACAGGCTTTCCTCCAGTTAACACCTAACCACAGAGGAGCATAAGCCCCAGCAGATACTTGACTTCCAAGATCACAGTGAAAGGTTTCACAGCTGTTAAATAGCTCTTTTTGCTACTTATTTATTAACTACCATTATCATTTACCATTTACAGCCTCCTTGGATGTCTTTAAATCTGCATTTAACCTATACCAGAATAACCTAGCATTCAAACAGAAGGCAGCTGACTTATGAATGGCAGAAGTTGGCAGAGGCTGGCAGAAAGAAAAAGGGCCATAAAGGCTTAATTTATTAGTCCATAAATTGCAATGGAGATGGAGGCATTACAGTCATTCTATACCACTCTATCAGTCTGCTGGCAAAGGCAAGAAAACTTATGCTGAGCATCTTAAATCTTTCAACAGAGGCAGGTGGTGTGCTGCTTGCACTTGAATACTGGCAACCAAGTTTTCCCTTGCTGGGAGTTCATACCCTCTGGAGGAACTCAGTCTCAAGATATGGTCTGCTTACTGTACAAGAGGTAGACCTCTCATCTCCTCCTGGGAGTAATGCAGGCTGAAATCCTGCTTGCACCGACAGCACTAAAGTTCTGTATGTAGCATGGGATCACACACACACACACACACATATATATATATATATATATATACACATATATATATATATAAATACAGTGAGTCTGTTGTTCTGTACCTTTCTGTAAGGCTCAGTGTGGTTTTCAGTCTGTTATTTCACATCAGATGAGTTCGCAAGACAAAAATTCAACTCTGCAGAGCTAGGAGGTATGCAATTCTCATATATCATACCATTCATTCAAACTTTGACACTGAAAATAATTAAGACTATCTCATAGCCCAAGAAGGTAAAAACCACTATTGTCTACTTTCAAATGCCCAGCACCCAGCATAAGGCTGGTGGATCTGTAGCAAGCATCTGTCAAGGAAGTGCCCTCTAAAAATGTATGAAAACCCAGCAGTTTTGATCATTCACCTGCAAAACAGCAGTATTGCTTGACTGTATTCTACTGCAGAACGTAACATTTCTCCCCACTTTCTTTACACTCCAAGTATCAGTTTTCTCAGCTAAGAGCTCCTCAGCAAGGAAATCGGAGCAGTACAACAGCAATTTATGAGCAATTACCGATTCCTGGGACCTTGACACGTGTTGCCTACCTTAGCCTGTGCTATTCCAGATGTTACAGGGATACCAGGAAGTCTCTACAGTGGGAGCTAGTCTGAATCCAAATATCACTGCCCAAGGTCTCTGGGAGCAAAACAGATTTAAGGGCTGGATTTAGAATGAATTAAAGGAGAAGGAAATATTTGCAGCTCCTGACAGCTTCCTCTAAGAGTGTTATTATGAAACAAACAGTTGCATGAGAATTCCCTCAAACAAAAAGCATTGCAGCACATAAAGCAAAAGAATATCTAAAATTAAGCCTGTTTAGAATAGCAGCATGGCCTGTCTGGGCTCCTTTCTGTTGTGGCATTGGTTTTCACATAATTTTGATGTCTCTCTTTGAAGACAGCAAGGCTGAACAAAAGCCAGTCAGGGATAAATCCAGGCAGAGGGGAAAGAAAAGGGCTGCAGTTGCATTGCTGGTTAGTATTTCCCAGAGCAGCACACAGAGCTGTATTGCAGGAGAAGGAGGAGGTCTCTCTTCTGTGTGGTACAGCCTATGCCAAGGCAGAATAGGCAGATGTCAGGCTGAGCACTTCACTCTGGCATCATCACACTGAGCTTTCTTCTAGCATCTCTGTAGCACTGTAGAGCCACGGTCTGGTCCGAGGGGCTCACCCTACCTCTCCCATGTTGACTGTGCTGCAGTGTATTATGCTGCTGCAAAAGGAATGCTGAGCTTTTGTCAGAGATACTAACCCAAGATTCAGCAGCTTGAGCTATAATTCCTAATTCACATTCTTCCTATGAGATTTTGGGTAAATCACTTCATGCCTTTGGCTTTATCCTCTACTGTGATTATTTGCATTTACTTTCTCTGCCCAAAAACTGGCCAAGCAGCAAGCATACCTGACCTCTGTGACTACTGCTGCCTCACAGCACCAAACTGGCCATGCACAAAACTCCCCCAAAGTGACAGTGTGCTCCTCAGATCAATGCCGTAACAATCCCTCCTGCTGATTATCTCCAGGTAGATCACTCAATTCCAGCAGGTGAAGCCTTCACTATATAACAGTTACTGTCTTGCAGGTGGGATTCTGAAAGAGCTGCTATTAAGAGATGGTGTACAAAGCAGAGCAAGAGAAGAGATCACTTTGAATGACAGATGGGAATACACAGGGGTATAGCCCTATCCCGAAAGCGTGGTGAAAATGTTCTCACCTACAGAAATAACAATTCTTGCAGCTTCAGGTTTTTAAATATGAAATATATATATTAGAAGTAGAGTTGGTTAAGTAGTTCAAATAGCTAAACTCTCCAGTGTACAAGGCTATCATTTTAGATAATGAGACATTTCTCCATTTTGCAAAAGGTTAAAGACAGACTCTATAAATTCTGCATCTAGCAGCCCAGGGAGGCTTCTCCTAATGGCCCCCACAGATATAATTTCATTGTCTGGAATGCATCAAGATCAGTTAATGCTGATGAAGTGCAAGACTTTGTATTCAGAATAAAAGTAGGAGCAGGTAAGGCTTCATGACTTGTAACTGCAAAACAGCTTTTCTACAAATAGGCTGCAGGAGGGGAGAAGAAATTAACTGTCACTAACTACAACGACACCAGAAGATAACTAATATAAAACAGCCACTGAGAGAGGAATGTACAAGGTCATCTTCATACTATGAATTGCCTAAAAGTTGATATCTGCAAACCAGACTCCCTGGGCCAACCTGTGTTTCACAGAGCAGGTGGCAATGCTGTCCTTTAGGTACCAGCAAGCCAGAGGACGTGTCCCTCAGCCATCTGGAACTCTGTCAGCACACACTCATGCTGGAAAAAAATGCACAAAGATTTGCATGACTGATTTTCTGCTCCATGCTCTGGTGAGGACAGCAGAGAGGAGCAGCCTTGACCTGCTGACCACTTGTGACAAGAAATTGCTTGGCAACAGAGACCCTCAGGTAGCCAGATGAAACCAGCCATCTGTCAGCTGTGAATCTGCAGTCAGCCACTGCATGAAAAGGTAAAAATCAAAAGAGAGGAAAAAAAAAACAAACCAAAAAAAGCCCACAAAAGAAAAGAAGTCAAAGAAAGGACAGAGAAAGAACAGTACTAGCTGTGCTACAGATATTTGTTTTTCCTTACAACAACAGAGGGCAGCAATCCTCCATGCTCTCCACAGTCCTGGCCTGCTTCAAGCCCAGTGTGATACCCTGGAGGTGCTCAGCTCTCCCTTCAGCAAAAAGCAGCAATTTTATTTCTAGGGAGCAACACATTTTCATGTGTTCCAGCTTACCAGAAGCAAAAGGCAAGAGGACTAATGGTGGCTTCAGGCAGTAAAACAGACACTGCTTCTCCCTTGTTAAATCATGAATTTTTTCAGGTGGAAATGCAGAACTGTTTTTACACTAGCATACATTCACAGAAAAGCAATTAAAAAAAAGAACCCACACCAGCCCTCCAAACAGGTTCTGAGGTCTGCTGGAGCAGCAATCTTCTACCACGGGACACAAAGGCTCTTTCTGCTCCCCTCCCTCTAGGCACTGAGCCCCCTAAGAGGGCTCTGCATGCTCCCTGCATGAGGGACCCTGCTACTGCCAAGAGCACCAGGCACATTGTCAGCTCTGGAGCACAGAAATTCCACATTGCTCTAGCTGATCACCTCTATCTTGAATCCCATTGGGCCCCTTAAGGGGAGCCCAAGCATTGGACTCAAAATGCCATCAGGGTGGAGCAAAGGATAAGACCCTACATTCTGAAAATCTTTAGGGTTTATGAAAGAAGAAGCAGATAAGACTTGGCCACTCCTGGTGTAGTGTTGGTACATAGTCCACCTTGAAGAAAGCCTCTCAAGTGCTTAATTTCTTGACCTGAAGACAAAAACATCATCAGGTCATGTGCTGGAAGTTGCATCTGGTGTTGATGAAGAAAAACAAAATGGGGAAGGGCGATAAATCCAGACAGATCTCCTGCAGCCCCACGGTTTAGAGGCACTCTGACACAAGTGTGAGCACTTCCTACAATGCAGATCAGGCTATCTGTCCTCTGTAGGATGCAGCTGGGGCCAGGGAACAGAAAAAAAACCAATCCTGTGAAGTGCAGAAGGGCAGTGTGTATTCCCACATCTGCCATGTAAAGCAGAGTCCACCCAAACAATCAGTGCAACAAAATACCCATGTTAGACAGTGCCCATTTGAGAGGGGAGTCTTTTTATTCATTATGAAAAGGCTGTGAAGATCATGTGACTTGTCCAAAGCCACAAGGTAAGTGCAGGGCAACACCAGGAACAAAACCTGCACCTCCAGAGTCCCTGGGACTAATGCCATACTGCCACATCCACTCTCCAAGAGCTTCATCTCTGAGCCATGAAAGGATAATCAAACATCTCCTGCTCAAAGCATAGGCCATATTTCAGAGAATTTTTGTGGCTCAGATCTTCACATGGCCATTTCTGCCCCAAAAAAATTGACTCAGAGTGGCAGACCCATAAAAAAAAAAACCAACAGTGATTTACATTAGTTGATGTTAGCTCCCCAGCTCTGATACTCAGGAAAAGATTAAAAGACAACAGTCTGGATCTTAGTTTCAGCAATATTAACGTTTCCTCTGCGACCTCCAGAAGCAGTCACAAATGCAATCAAGCCTTGTCACTGTCAGATGCTCAAGTTCTAGCTCAGGTGAAACAGGTTAAACACATACTCCCTGGAAAAGAAGGAATTTCGATTCAAATTGGCAGAGGGACTGAGACTCACAATGAGCTCAGAATAGAAAAACACAGCTCATGATTCTGTGTTGCATAAAGAGATCAGTAGCTGCTGAATTATACATATATAATTTATGCTGCTGAATCAGCCATGTACCAAATTTTCAGCTTTAACTATTAATGCAAATGTTAAAAAACATCCCCACATTTAAACTAAATGCACATATCTACAAACTATACCAGTCACTGAGTAAACAGATCATTTGGGCACAGCTCTGAAGTGGTCAGAATTATTAGGTCCTATGTTTTTTTTTTCTGACAGGAATTGTATTTGAAATCAGGCAAAGTTTTGCTGAAATAACTGTCATAGCTGTTTTCATTTTTCAGTTAGCAATCTAATTATGAATAAATAATGAAGGTTCCATTTATTTTAAAACATATTCAACATCTCTCCCTTGGAAGCCCCACAGGGTGAACATACAGCTCTACTTGTCTGTTCACCTCGCACTCAAAAACATGGTGCCAGACTACAAAGATTGGAGTGGTGACCAAAGTACATCTGTTCCCTCCCACCTCACATTTCCCCTGCCAAAGACTTACCATGGCAATGGAAAACTACCATTTATTCACATTGTCTTCCTGATATTAAGTGTGCTGAAACTTCCAACGTTGAAATCAAGCAACTACACAGAAAACATGATTTTTTTTCCTCCCAATTGGTCTACACTTTTGGATTTTGTTGAATCTAGGTTTTCAATGAAAGTGCAAGAGATGCTTTTGTAAGGAAAGAGTATTCATCTGCTATGAGCTTTTATTTTTATTAACTGTTTGAAGAGAAAAAGTCTGCCTATCTGTGCCAGACAAGGGGTGCCAGTGCAGTGTGGTGACATTTGCAGATGGCCAGTCTGGTTGCATAGCATGGCAGACATGCCCCAAATGCTTCCTTTCTTGCTATTTCAAGACGTTGGGGGAAATCCACCATTACAGTTGTCCATAACCGGTGGCTGATCCGAGCACTGTGTACTCTGTGTATAACGGGACGGGAACAGGAGCAGGAGAGCACCAGCTGTTTTTCTGGAACTCACATAAGAGCTTTTGCAAGTAGTCTGCCACATCTGCAAAATCAGATATGGGATTTTTTTGTTTCTGCTCCCTGTATCAGCTGGTGCAGAAGCTTAACCTGACCATTGTATCAATACAGAAAAGCAAAATCCAGAGTCCTCATGTTTAACCTCTCTTTTAACCACAAATTACCACTCAACATTTATTAGAACAGCAAAATACTATTTCTGAAAATTATGCCTGTATTTATACAGAGAGAAAAATATTTTTGAGGGTATGTAGTCTCATACAGAGGACATAACCTGATAATTAAGATTGAGATTTTCCCTCATAAACAAATTTTAAAACGAGTTATTTGAAGACGTTGCATAGTTTAGTTCTGGACACCAGAACCTGGCCCTCCTATAAGCAAGTCCAGGACAGTTTTTCAAGCTGGCTGTTTCTGTGCACCTCACAAACCAGATTAGTGAGGACTAGAGTATTCAGTTTCCACAATCCACAGGTTTTGCAAGAGCTTGTTATGCTAGTCTGGCAAAACTCTCTAGCAGCTCAGGATATATCCTGATCAGATGGATAAAGACTGCTTGAAAACAACACTCAGGCTGAGGCCTTGTTCTTTGTGTCAAGGATAGATATTCCCATATCACAAAAGAAGTAGGAGGGGCCATGAAAGGCCACTCAGTGATGCCACTGGAAAGAAGGACTGATAGTTTAACTTAAGGAAGTACTGTTATCATTATTATCAAACAAATCTGTGGCCTTGCCACATAAAATGGAGACTGCCAAAACAGTCTGGGGGACAAAATAAATCTACGGGGAGCAGGCACACCCATAGCTTCNACGCCAAAACAGTCTGGGGGACAATAGAAAATAAATACAAAATAAATCTACTGGGAGCAGGCACACCCATAGCTTCTAAATGCAGTGGAAGTGAAGGAGGAAAACCACTCTGAGTGCAGGAGTGGCAGGACATGCCTGCCAGCAGGAGGATCCCTAGAGCTGCCTGCAGGAGGGGACAGCTCTTACTCAGGGACACAGCAGAGTTACGCCTTGCCTGCCAGTGAGCCTGCTAGCTGCAGGGACAAGGAGAGATGGGAAAAAGCCTCCACCCACCCTAACCGTGGGAAACGTCCATTCTTCTAAGCAAACAGCTGTGTGGAGTTGATGAAAGCCTCTTTTTAAGATGGAAAAGGTGGGATACTTCATTTCAGGACACAATAACAAACCATGTCTTTACAGAATAACAGCTTTGCTTCCATATGATTTTTAATGGCTTTTCATTTATTTATTTTAAATTTGAAACTGATTTTGTTTCTTAAGGTCAAAAGCAGTCAGTTTACTCAGCTATTTTTAGCCATGCTGGACAGATTCATTAAATCATTCTATGAATTATTCATAGCCCCAAGAAACAACTTGGGCATTCCTATGATATTTGAAGACAATGACAGCTTCTCACATTTTTGTTGTGCAACTGCAAATCCAGGATCCAGCAAGAGTCTCACAGGTTTGTCAAGGGAGGCCAGAAATGAGCCTGTTTTCCCCTGTGCTCAAGTGTTGGAAACATCGTGAAAATCAGTAAGGCCTATTACAATGAAGACAAAATATCCTGTTACAGGGGCTTTTTAATTTTAGTATGATTTACTGTGTCAGTCTTACCTGACATAAGTTTTTATTTTTGTGTTTTCTAGGCTTAAAATAAAGCTGCAGCTACCAAAGCTGACAAAAGGTCCTCAGAGCAGAGAAAGGAACAGCAGAGAGGAAATTGCTGCTGATTGTTCTGGAAATATCCTCCACCCAACTTACTAATTACACACTCCGTTGATCACGTATAATTATGATCTGAAAAGAAATTCTACACCCTAGCAATTTAGCTGGTGTTTCTTTTTTAAAGTCAACCATTTCCACTCTAATGAACCTCAGTATGAAGCAGCAAAACCTTGGAGGGAAAGGCTACAGACATGAAAATGAGTGCTTGCTGTCTCATTAACATTTTACTTGCTTGGCTAGGAGTCCTTTTGTTACAGGAAGCTAAGTGGTTTTATGGCCAACTCTCCTGAATCTGTAATAATATCCAATATGCGTGTAAGTGATTTCTGCTTTTAAGCCACTGAGCCTCTAAATAATCTCCACTAAAGCTAATGTATCCACAGTCAATGTGCAGCTCTTGCTAAAATTCAAGTAATTGCTGCCTTGGCCAGCTCCACAGCACACCGCTAAACCTGTCATTTGGTGGCTGTTAATATTTATAAATGGATTGATCCAACCTGTCACATACGGTCTTCCTGAAAGCAAGTGCATGTCTGGAGCTGAAATTTTCTTTCCAGCCAGTAAAAAGTTAATGCCAGGCTGAGATGCCCCAGCAGAGATCTAAGCCCACAGGAACCACAGAAGAGAGATTCCCAGCACATATAGAACAGAACACACCTATGACATGCATTTCTGGTCTTTTCTTCAAGAGAACTAAAGCCTGGGTTTAACACATCCTTTAGAGAAGTGTTGTTGGGGACCACAAGAAGCACTAAGCACTAAAACCTACATTTAATACAATTCTGCAAAATGAATATAGCAGATATTTAACTGAAATAAATTACAGTTAAAACCCGTGGTGCAGTGGGATCCTTCGTGACTGCAAAACCAGCCAAAACTGCTGCTTCATAGCTGTAGAAATAATTCATGATATAAAACCAGGTCAAATATGAAAATGAAAAGAGAGCTACCTCTTAGTGAACAACTATGTGTGAGAAATGTGCTTCTCCTGAGCTCTGCTCTCACCTTGTCAGTGGGCAATCAGTTCTAAACAAGAACAGATTAAATGAGGGTGAAGAGTGTAGAAGAAAAATGGGGCTACCAGTCCTCTTCCACTGGTGGTGAAAGCTGTAAAGCAGGTGTATGAATAAAAGCTACCAGCAGCAAGGACTCAGCCTTCTTCTGAAACTAAAACAAAGCAAAGACAAGCACAGAAGTTAAAACTATATAAGCCAGTAATTAATATTTCTAAATAGAACTATTACCTGTTCTTTCTCTCCTTCCACAGAAACCAAGGCCAGTTTGTTTTTTAAAAGCTCTTTCAGCATGCATTATTAGATTTCAAAGACAAAAACAGCATGGGACACGTTTCTGCAATGAATGACTTTGGGCCACCTCCTCAGAAGCCAGGGCCAGTCGTGCTCAGAGCTCCTAAGAGAGTGAGGGCTATCCAAATATTTCCTACCACTTTCAATGGTACTGGAAGCCACGTTTTCCTTAGAAGATTTAATTTCTGCATGCTAACTTATTCTAAGACAGGAGTAAAAGGGTTTGCAGTAGAGAATAATTTTTGCTCACGCTAATGTACATTAGTTTATCTCATTTCCACCATTCCTTATGTTACTATCCCTTTGAAATCTTATTTCTGCTTCAGCTGTATTTATACTTCATAGTCTTAAGACTCTTCTGTTTGAAAGTGTGAAGTTTTATAGAAACACAACAGAAGACTGCCTGTTATGGATTCTTAACTGTTCAACTCAAACTTGCCTTATGAGCTTTGGGTTGAAGTGAATATTGATAGGCTTCTAACACAAAAATATTGTCGCTGTGAAAACTTATTTTACTCAATAAATCCTTACTCAAATAACAGAGTCGAGATACCAGGTTGGTCCCATGTGCTTTTCCATTGACAGGCCAGGCATTTGAAACATTGAATGACATTATGTGCATTACTTCCAACAAATAGAAAACTACTTGGGAAAATAAATAGTCTCACAGAGACCAAAGAAAAGACTAACTAGGAGCCTTGGATTGTTTCCAGTAGTAGCAAGTAGCAGAAGCTGGGAGAAAAGGTAAAAAACTGATGAGAGTCAATTTGAGAAAGAAGCATGCCAATCTGTGGCAGGGTTTTGAGAGCATTGGGTGTTCAGAAGGGTTGAAAGATTTGTATAAAAAAACTGATTTAATTTTCACTGTTTGAAAATCAGGTGTCAAAATATAAGTTTGTTATCAAATTTTCAGTTTACTATGCTTTATAAAAGTAAAAAATTAATGAGAAGCATTTTTCAAAATTTTAATTTTAGACATGCACAGGAACCTTGGCACTGTGGACAAAGCCACACTGAGTCAAATGTAAAAGTGGTGGCAAACATCATACTGGAAAAACATTCTTCCTGTATGAATGTTAGAGCATCTCTTTTCCAGTCTTAAACTGGGCCAAACACTCTTTTTATCATCCAGATAGCTTGCTAAAGTTGCTCCCGATCTTCAAAAACAACACTTAGAAAGATATTTCTCCAAGACAGACTGAGTAAGGCTCTCCTTCTGCATCTTGACCATCTTGAGAATGAGATGAGATCTCAAGAGATATGCCTTGTTGCTAGAGTGGGACTAGAGTCTCTCTCGATGATCACCTGCCATAGCTCGATTAGAGTTTTGACATTTTTTTTGCCAAATTATCCAGAACTCCTATTGTAGTTCAAGCAACAGGTCTGAAGTTGTAGGACAGTCCAGCACTACAGAACAAGAATGGAAAGCATATTCAAAGAGTAGAATGCAGCCTTTGTTATTTGATTTCAGCTGTTTCCCTGATGATTAAGCAGCATCACATGAATATGGCCTTACAAAACACTGCATGAGAATATAATTCTGATTCACCCTTTGTCTGTTTAGAGCCAGGAACCTCAATTGCAAAAGCCTGACCACATAAAACTTTGCAGAAATCAATAAACACATCCAGAGCAGTTCTGATATGAGTTTTTATCAGAGGCCAAAAATTTGTCATTCACAGCATATTGTCTCACATGAATGGATCACATGGGAAGGGTCCCAGTGCTGAAAGACCTTCTATCACAGACATCCTACTACAGCAACCCAAATTGTTCCAGCAGTTACATGCTGTAACAAAAACAGTCGTGTGATTATTTGTTACTGATATTGACTAATTTCAGATTTCAGCCTTTGGCTTATCTTTCAAAAAACTTCTTCTTGTTCTGCTGTGGTTCAAACCACAAAAATGTTGCAAAACTTAATTCTTCCCAGAGGGAAATCTGTAAGTAGGAGTAAAATGCTTTAGCTTCCCTAAGCAATAGGGGTAGTCTCTTACCCCAGAAAGATACAGACTGCTGGTGAGCAATAGAAAGCTAATCAGGGGAAATGCCTAGTGCAGAGGCACACCTGCATCTCTGATAGCTGGAAATTAGTCACCTCCAGATTTTGAGGATCCATAACCCCACGCTTATCGGGAAGAATCATCGCCCTAAAAGTCATTGTCTTTTCTGTGGAACTGCTATGGAGGACTCAGCCTTCTAAAATTAATGCAAGAGTGGCAATAACTGGCTTTTAAATCAGCTCACTGGCAGAGCACCCACATGGGAATCTGAAAATTCAAGTTTAAATCCATCCAGGGAGCAGAGAACAGAGGAAGTTCATATTCACAGCAACATTTTCATCTTTAAAACACGTGCCCAACATGGCATATATGGAGACCTTAAAATAAAGGTCTTAAAATAAAGACCTGTATTCCATTTTGTTTTCTCACTCCCTGGCCTCCCAATTCTTGAATTGTTTCATGCAGAGTGACACAGTTTCACAAACTAGGCAAAAAGTGCTTCTCATTTACAGAAACATCTCAAGAAAATCTTGTAATTATGGTACTGTTCTAGGAAATGAAACACAGTGAACTTCAGTCCTGCACTTCCCAGGCAAATGCACAGCTTAGTAGGAAGTCACACTAACATGAACCTCCCTGCATTTTACACAGAGCCCGATGCTGGGTCCTTTCACCCGTCATTCTTACGGCTCTCGCCAGTGGAACCTCTGGAGAACAGATAGGGAGGGGATCAGATGCTGGGAGTGTCAGCCAGGCCAAGACATAGGCTAGGCACCTTCTCTTGCCAAGAGAGAGAGAATTCTGATTTGCTGTCTTGAGGAGAGCTTAGAAGTGAATAGGGAAAGTATCTGTGAAATCCAGGCATCTCCAGGCACTACTGCAGGTAAGAGCACCGGTTTAGATGCAGAGATCTGAATTCCACATGCAGGCTATGTCAGGCATTTTAGCAGCTAGAGACTTTTACAGATTCCATAATCAAGTCATGCCTTTTCTCCTGGATTACATAAAGAGGCTGACTTCAGGTTTAACCTTCTTTCCGATGTCCTATTCTTGAAGCTGTCTTTTAAATTCAAAATGTGTGAACTTATTGGGAAAAGAGAGGCACACTAGTTCCCTTGTAAAATAAATACATAGCAACAAGATCCTTAGAGGACACAGTAACATCCCTCCAGGTGTTTTGATGGGTTTTTGTTTTGGTTTTTTGGTGAGGTTTTTTTTTTGGTTTTTTTTTGACCTTTTTCTTCTCTTTTATAATTTTTTTTTGTCAGAAACAAAGAAACCATGAAGGAATAGACACCACTACCTCTAAAAGTATATAGAAGGACATACCTAGAGTTTTCCAGCTAAAAATCAAATGGGAGCTCTTAAATACATCTAGTGATAAGAAATCCATTAAGTGTGTTATGTCCTCTGAAGTATTTCATCATTAACTTTGGTAAGATTTGCTATTTCTGCCTTTTTCTGTGCCATACACAAATAAAATGTGGTGATCCACAAGAGATTCCAGGCCTATTTTTCTGCTAAGACAATCAACTTAATGAATAATTAGTAGAAGAATATTAGTAACATTAATGCTTAATGAGTTAAATCTTCTCTGCATCATATCCTCTAGTTTCCCCAGCTTGCTAAATAAAAGTTTATTGTCTTAAATTAAGGGACATTTTTGAAATGAAAGATAATAAAATTGCAAAGAATAAAAGTTAATCAAGATAATTAAAATGAAAAATTGTTAGAATCATTCACTTCCACCTGCATTTGCAGTATAGTTGGACTAAGTTTCTAATTAAATGAGAAAGTATGCGAAGTGCAGTTCAGCTGATTTGCATTTATGGAACTGGAAGAAAATATTACCTTATTAAAGTGAATTTCAGAGGAAATGTCATAGCACAGAGGTTGGCCTGACTTGACTTTCTAGTAGATTATGCAGTCCTTTATAAATTTGACTGCTTCACAGAGCCAGCTCCTCTGTGGCTCTAAATCAGCATGGTCTCACTGAAGTTAATGAAGCCACATCAATTTATACCAGGTAAGCATTTGCCCACTAACACTTTGAGTGTACATGTTGCTGCACAGAGAAAAACTCAGCTACATCTACCACTGTGTATACCTGAGAAGGATGCCAATGAAAGACAGTGTGATGCTGTGTGCCCAAATAATCAATTTAACCAAATTCTGCTGCTTGGACAAGGGCTGTAGCACACTGTCTGCTTCTAAGGATATATTCCTGCAGATACATACATGAAAACAAGCTAGGTGATATTTGCTGGCCTTGACCACCGCTGCTCACAGTGCTGTACACAGCACTTGTTAAAACTACCAATTACTCCAATTTGTGACAGACCTGAATCTGAGCTGACCTCATGCTCACAGCTGGGGAGAAGAAGGATTTTGTTGCCACTGCATAATGTGATGCATGTTCTCCTTCATGGTGAGATCTCTATGCTTTTCTACCTGCACTCCCAACAGCGAGGCTAACAGAACTGTGTGGTTGCAGTAGAAACAGGGAAACCAAGCCCTCTTTCACCGTCAGGAAGAAACAGCTTGTTATTGCTTTAAAAAAATGAGGTAGCCTATGGCTAGCCCTGTTTGCCCTTCTGCCTGTGTACATATTCCTGATACGATACAATTGAAGGTATTCGAGATATTTCATTCTGATTAGGTTAATGTAAGAAAAGTCTCTTATTTTAAACTCCTGAGGCAGGAGGAAAGATTTCAAGATTCAAATAATGTATTTCATCTCACAGATGTAGCCAAGGAGAACTCTAACTACAGGCATCTGCTACAAAATCACAACCACATTTAGATTATAAAAGTGTAACACTTGACATCAGCAGAGTATTCACCGTATCTCTTTAAGAAACCAGGATTAAATCTATTGAAGAAGCAAATGCTATTCCAGCTATTTACACTTAACATTCCCTGCAAAAGAAAATGACCACTTTTGCCATCACTTTGCTGGGGAAACCACAGCTGGTTTTGGGATGCGTTCTGTGGTCCATGATTCAGCTGTCAACATTGTGTTAGATCAGAGAGAACAAACACCTGCTGGCAGAGATAACAAGTCAACCCTATAGAAAGGTCACTACAGAGAGAGAAGGCTCATTTCCAGCACTGCTTCATTCACTGGAGCTACAGGCCTGAATTAGCCTTGCAAAACTGTCAGGAAAACTTATCAGACCAAGCATAAAATTAATTCTACAACTCGCTATTGGTGATGATCCCTAATGGGATGACAAGAAATATTAATGACATTCAGTTCACCCGCCAAATTGGTTGCTCAGACCCGATGAGCAGCAACAGTTTTGTGGAGCTGTTTGAGCTGGTAAACCCAAATTACAGCCTCATCATAGCACCATATCAAACAATATGGTCAGTCACACTCCTTAGGGGCTGTTCAAACCAGTCTCTTTCTCAGCTGCCAGGAGTCAGCAGATACTTAAATGGCCCAGAACACCCTCACTGTTAAACACATGTGTCACCAGGTCAAATTACCTTCTGGTCCTACTTGATTCCAAGTTCATTAATTTGGCTTCCTTTTATTTGCATTTTAAGTGTCTTTGAGTTTATTGTTAACTATGGAATTATATATGTGTTTGGAAAATCCATTTTACAAAAACTACATTTCTTTAATATTAGGTGTGCAAAACCTATAGTTGACTTCTCTGCTACTTGCCACAGGAACTCTTTTAAATGCTTTGAGCAACCTCGTTAAGATTAAAGATGATATTCAGTGCTACCAAACAGACTAATTACAAGTAACATGCAGCAAGTATCACAAAAATTGTTTACTAAAGTGAGGAAGGCAAAGAAACTCATAAGACAGATCTCTTAGAAGCCATTCCCTCAAAAATTTGAGGAAGTGTTGCAGGTAATACTCCTTTTATCTGGCCAGCTGTGTGCAGGGCTGCAAGGGTGTGGAAATGAGGAAAGATAAACGAGGGGAAGCAGGAAAAAAGAGGCCAAGGAAGAGACAGCAACAGGCTTCCTGCCTGGGCTGGGAACACACATCTTGCCTTCTTCTGTGTCTCAGTGTGTTACGCAGGTGGCAGCTGACACAGAAGGTACCAGCACAGAGAAATAGTTACAGGAGGAAATCAATATAAGACACTTCTGGAGTTGCACTGGATGTTGGTAGTGAGGTGCCTGGCAGAGCGGGGAAGGGGGGGAAGTGGGAGATGCAGCCCTGTGAGCCTCGAGGAGGTGCCACAGGCCACAGCTTGCTAAGGACTTGTCACCTGGTGAACACAGGCTTGACACATCTGCACATGCCAGAGGTGCACAACACAAGTCTCCAGACCCTGCAATGGCTGCTTGAAGGTGGAGGTCAAGAGAAAGATTTGTCATCAGGGCTAGAGAAACTTTTTATCGAGTGGCAGATTTATTAATCATGTAGGTTTTCACAGGTGGCCATTAAATCTGTGATTACAGTGCTTTGACAGCATCTTTACATTTGCCCTTAGTGTCTATCAAAGCCACATGAAATGACTGGTACTACCACTACTAAAAAAGAAAAAGCAACAAAAAGCCTCAATTTTCTAAAGCTCCCAGGACCTGCATTACTCAAACTTGTTATTCTTGGAAAATCTGCACCATCTCAAAATCAGTCAAAACCTAGAAAGCACACTAGAAATTGGTATTACTATAAATGTCTATGTACACTGAAATGAAATCATACCCATAGGAAAATGTTGAAGGAAGATGATTCCTACAAGAGGGGAAAAAAAAAAAAAAAAGGAAAAATAAGAACGTCCTATATACACAGAAACAGGTACAGCTGGAAGAAAAACTCCATGCCTTACTCAAGATCGAAGTCTCCTCTTTAAAATACAATATATTATCTTTCTCTAGTCTCACAAGAGATGTTAAAAGAAAAGATATCTTGAAACCCTTTGTAGCATCACTTTTATGAAGCAAAGAGCCATTCTCCAAAAATCCACATTGTTTGGCTGTGCTCAGTCTGTGGAGAAGTTGGAAGGTAGTAGGCTGCAAGTTGATTATGCACAGCCTTGAGGGCATACAAAGAAGCCAAGAGGGTCAAGTTTAGCCTGTACTATTTAATCATGCAACCTGCCACTTGTGATCACCTGTAGGGATATGCTTCAACTATGTGATCATATCTAGTTATCCTTCTAGCTGCACCTCTACTGGTTTTCAACTGGCTTCACACAGCAGCATGATTCTTTAAAACTTAGAGCACATTCCCACGCAGCCTGCTATGAAATGGAGGAGTTGGAAGAGGGAGGAGGTATAAACACATTATCTCCTTGGCTTTTCTGTACTTCTCTAATCTATGATGATTACAAAACATTATAGCAATCTCTAAAAAAGACTTACTACTGAAAGACCATATTCCAAAAATGGGTGCTATATTCACAGCTGTGAGCTCATAAGGGTTTGGTTTTTTTTTAATCTCTTAAAGCATCAAGAAAACTGTACCATAGATCAGATTTAGTGAACTTCTAACTTTTACTGGAAATGGTTATTATGTAGTTTAATCCTAAATGCAAGATTAAGGAAATCTACAGTGAATTACTTAGTGTCAGGATTACATAAATCCTGGATGCTGCAGCACTTTAATAACTGCACTTAGTTATGCTCCTGTTTTGTTCTTCTCTTACACAGACTCTGCTTTGGTTTCCCAGGGCATGTATCCAAATCTACATGAACTACACTGAATTTCCTTCTTCGAGATATCAGATGTTTATTCTCTTTCCTATCCCTTTTCAGTAGTTCAGTATTACGTGCTTGATCTTTTTATTTTACTATTGTAAGTACAATAGCCATGAAGGTAAAGTTTGAATTCAAGTAGGAAATACTCTGTTTCTAGTGTCAGATGTTTCAGTGTGATTCCTTTGAATGCACTCCGGTATGTACCTGTCTGTCAAGGAAAAGTTCTGTTGACAGGGTGATACTTCTGCTCATTTCTGGGCATTATCTGTGGAGGCTGAGTTTTAGCAGGACAAAGAAATAGACTTGATTCTGTATCTACAAATGCAAGGAATGAGAAAGCAAGAAGAGGGGATTAATTATATACACAAAGGAAATGCTATTAAGAGAACTTCCAGGGTGTGTAACAGAAATAGCTTCCTGTTGGAAAGACTTGTGGATGTAAAATAGAGAGGTGGTTAAAAAAAATCATCGTAAGGGAATGTCTAGATAGAGACACATTATCCAACTCTGTTTTTAAAAGCCTTTCCTGGGATAATAGTGCACTGATCATCAAGGCAGCTAGAGGGTTAGGCATTTCTAGCCTCTCTTTAAAAGGATCTGTACTCTATTGCTACTAAAAGCAACAGAAAAACCTGCAGTGACCTCTTCCATGTGTCAGGGAAGGCTGACTCTGGAAGGTAGGGTGGTGGAGAGAAAAACTTCCAGCTGCAAGGTGACATTTGGCATTGCAAAGTCCAAGCCTTTGCATTGCAATTCCAGCCTCTCAGCTCTGCTGGTGCCACTGTTTATGGGTTCATGCTGGGAATCAGGTGGGGGAATTAGACTGTTCCTGGAGAAGAATGAAAGAAGTACTACAGCTTTTTGGCGTCACTCTGATTTTTTTTCATTTGCTACAGGAGGGATAGACAACTGCAGGGCAAAAAATTGCAGTGTCAATGTGAAAAAAAAGCAGCAGGGAAAGATGGAAACTCTGAAAGATATCACCAGAAGCAGTCACATGGAAAGTAGTGGAAAAATTAGAGGAGAGGAGAGGAAAAAAAAGGCATTATAGGGTGTGAGATAGGTTGATGGATGTTTGTAAAGAAAAAGACAGAAAGATAACTGAAAAAAAAAAAAAACCCAAACCAAAAAACCCCCAACTATTTAAAAAGAAACTTGAGGAGACAACAATGAGTGGCTGTGAAGGACCTGAAGGAATAAAATGTCCATGGACCTAGAATAATGCTGGCTAGAGCTGAAATGAATCAGCCAAATTAAAATAAAAAGAGATTCTGGAAGTGGTTGAAGTAAATTCTGTTACATACGTGTGTACTATTGCATTAGGATATATTTACATGTACCACTATTTATGAAAATGAAAGTGTTGAAAGTCCTTATTCATGTAGCTGGTCCCTCTCTCCTCTAAACCCCTCTTTCTATTCTGATTAGCTCTTTTAGACTATCTGTTCTTTGTTCTGCTCCAAGTCTTAGCATTTAAACCTGCTTTTAGCACAAAATCATCTTTATTTGATGTGGTCATTTGTGAAGTTCTGACTTATGGCCTAAAAGTTTTAATATCCAGCTATTTTGTGAAGTACCTATATATCCCTATATATTAAATATACCTATGGTTCTAGGAAATTCTGCAAAGTCTAATGTTTGTGAATACTTACTGGTGGAAAAAGTCCTGGCTAGAAGTTCCTCCTTAGTGTATTTTGTTTACACTACTCTCTGGTGGATTTCATCTTTAGGAACATCCATGGATAAATTATCATAGCTGTCCAGCCTAATGGGAAATTATGTTGAAACAGCCATAATACATTGTGTTGGCTGGAGTGCTGCAGAGAGGAAATTCAATCAGTAAATAGCCTCTTGCTCACCATGAAAATATCACTGTAAATGCAGTAGCAGAAGCACCTAACAGGTTGGAATGTGCTCCTAGAGACAACTTGTTAAATAACTTTTTAACGCCTTCAAACCAGAAGAATGTGCAACATCCAGACAAAAAAAAAAAAACAAACCAAAAAAAACCCAAAAAAACCCCCCACCAACCCAAACCACCTTATTCAGGTAAAGTTTGGATTAGGTGTCTAGCTCATGGAGGTTTCCTTATGCAGTAGAGAGAGTTCACAGGCTTACAGATTTAGAAAGATGCTAAAACTTCCTGAGGCAGCACATATTTCTTCGTAAGTGTCAAAAAACCATAAAGGGAAGGTGTGGAAAAACTCAGAAATCTGGCTATAACATGCTAATTACAGGTCGAAGAGAGATTAATGCTGGAGTTTTCTGTTTAATCCATAACTTTGTTTCCAGCTCTGTGCCCAAGAGTATGTTGACTTGAATAAAAATAACTTACAGTGCCCTAAAAGACTACAGGATTTTTAGGTGAGGCTGCCTGATCCTTCCTCAGAGATAAGCAGTAGAAATAGCATGCAGATACTCTACTCCTGCAAGTTCAGGTCAGTTTGAAAGGGTCAAGAATTAGCATGTATATCTTGATAAGCTGAAAATTTGCAGGGAAACTTGATGCGGCAAATGCCAGCTTCTGAGGAAAAGCTCTTTGCAGCTCCACCTAGGAGGGTACAGGCAGCTAAGAAATGGTCCACAACTTATCTCCCAGATCCCTTCCTACAACATCTATCTTCGTTATAGAAAGAAACCCATCACTTCAAGTATAATAAAATCACCTAGAATTAAAAGATCACCTATCCTAAAAATCAAATTTTATTACTAGCATAGAGTCTAGAATCGCAAGTACGGATGCATTTATGGAAGCTTGACAGTTTGAGCTAGTGATTTACCTGTTTCACCTTTTAATAAAAATTTTAATAATTTTTATTAAAAATTTCATCATGTTGAACAAGAACATTTACATTTCACCTAAGCAAACCTATGTATGGCTGATACTCCATATGATAGCAGACCTTACCTAAAACGAATACTATCCCTGTATGACCTTGTAACCCAGTAAATGCTGTTGGTATCATCTCCCTTGCCCAAATTAATTTACTCATTCTGAAGTTTAATACCTGTTGAGGTGGTTTTATCAACTGAAATTGCAGGAAAACATAATTAGCTGGGCTTTTCAGGGCCGTTTTTTATTGCCTTTAGAGACAGTGTTTCATTCTTTTTATGACTACCAACACAACATATCTTACATGACTGCCCTATTTGGTAATTGTCTGAGCAAATTGATTTCTTACTAGCAGTACTGTTCAAATGACACAGTTCTGAAGGACACTAAACAAAAACAAAACAAATCAAGACAGTCATTACACCAGCAGTGTAATTTATGTACTGTTCTTCCCACTCCCCCAGTAAAAATGACATTATTTTTGTTACAGACCAGTATGACTGCAAGTGATTTTATATGCTAATTGATCAATTCAATTTTTTCATATCAATGTAAATAAAGAATAAAAGCTTTTGATATAAATGCAGACCATGAAGAGAATGTGGTTCACTGTATAAAAGAGGTCATACATGACAAAAAGTGCCAGACAACTGATGCTTAAGTTCCAGTTGACTGAAAAAGCAAAAAGCCTTAGCGTATTCCACGACAAACAGAAAGCAAAAGGACAAGAGCATCTACAAGGGAAAACAAGGTGATACACGAGGTGAAAGAACTTGGTTAATTCTCAGGTTTTTAAACACCTAGATAAGCCCCAAAGATCTTTAAATTGATTAATTCAGTTGACTTTGTGGTGCCTAAAACATATAACCTTGCACACTATCTCTAGTATATGACTCCAAATATATCTGTGAAATATAGTGAAAAATTCCAAAAGCCATTTCTGAGAATGAATGCATTTCCACACCTCTGGGTTGATGGAAATACATTGGGAAGTCTGGACATGGTCTTAAATGTTTCATAATCTGTATTTTTTCTGAAAGAAATAGTTTCTAGGCAGTCATTCAGGGACTTCACAATGTACCATCAGATGAGCCATATAAATCAAATAAAGTTTAAGATCTAAAGCCACGGAAATAAAATACAGTTTGAGTCATAAGAAGTGGCAGGATATCTTTCAAGTACGGATACATTGTGTCTCAATTGTACTGAAGGATGATAACACATAATGGTGCAGGAATAACATAATTCATTAGCGTCGATACACACTAGTAGGTAATGAAATTATTCAGAGCTGCACTGTCATTAGTCTCTGCCAAGTAACGTAAATGAAACCAAACATCTGAAGACAATATTGCAGAAAAAACCTAAATGGAGAACATCCTGAAGAATATCATCTGTATGCAAAACACATGGTTGTTAAGTCTCCTCAGCCAAGTAATACTGTCATTTTAATCACGGCATAGCATAGGTGTGTAAACCAGTTTTATGAAGAAGAGGCTATAAATCCCACTGTAGCTGCCATTTAACCTCTTTCCATTTGAATTCCTCGAGAGGCAGGAAGACACAAATAAATGTGGTCAGATGAGCAGAGAGCAAGAGGCCACATTCCTCAGGTACACTGAGGCAATATTTGGAGCCTGGGCAAAATTCTGCTTAGGCAGTGTCTGCTCGTGGTGAGCATGGAAGAAGAGCTGGTGGATGGGGTAGATTTCACTATAGAAAGGTGGATCCATACAGAAACAGGTTCAGGTGTAAATGGGAAATATCAAAACAAGCTGGAAACTGGGAAGTGGCGAGTTGAGGTGGATCCATACTGATTTGCTGTGCGAAAGAGCTAGCAGGGGAACAAAAAGGGCAGAAAAACAGCACAAAAAGGCAAAAAATAAAAATCATAATGAGGTATCCAGAGAAAGAAAAGAGCAAGCAGAACCTACGTTCCAATTATACAGTGTTGGGACCTCAAAGGGTGAATGGGCTTTTGTTTCAATATGCCAAAATTTATTCTGCTGGCAGCAAAGAGATTAGCAACACAAAAGATAAATGTTAGACTGTCATTAGACTTTTGGAACTCATTGCACAACATTCCTGCTGTCATATTTCAGCATCCCATTAGAAATCACTGGTATTAAAGGCCATTTCAAAGTGGGACCTTCCTGAAAGTGTTTTAGAGCAGTGCTGATCTTTCATGATGACAGGGGAAAAACCTCAATTCGCTCAGGAGGCTGCTCCTGCTTCAGCTTCTAAATTAATCTGGGACCAAATGCCCAGACAGACACACACTGCTAATGACAGAAGCCTTTTGCTTGTAAGAAACAGCATTTTTTTCTAATTAAAAAGAAATCTTGCACACGATATAAGGGAGAGGCTGATTACCTAAGGGACTGGTTCAATAGCTAGAGTTGTTGTTGTAGCAGCCATGGGATTCCCAGAAGTGATGCTGCAAAGAACCCCAGTTCAGCATTGATTACTGTACACAGTAACACAGCATACTACCATCCATCCCAGAAAGTGGAGCCTTAGCCAAGGAAATCTCAGAAATTGAGATTTGATCACAATGATCATCACTCTTATTTTTAGTAAAAAGAGGTGCTGAGCCCTGACTCTATCTGGCTAGCTTCAAAGAGAACATTCTGCTTTAACAGGAGAAAAGTGATGAAACACTTGCTGCATTTGGACAATCTATGAACTCAAAGTGATGGTACAAAATTTGGGTGTCTTATGCTTTTCTTCAGTGTTTTACATATTCATACAATAGAACACCATTGCTTTGAAAATTAGAAGTTGTCTTTGACACAGAGTATGATCCAGAGACTTAAAGTGTCAGACTGATTGGGTCTTCTGGGCCTCACCATCCAAATTCCTGACCTTTCGATGACTGTAGGTCTGTCTTGTGATGGTGTTTATCAGGCATAAGGATACATAGCAAAGCAGCTTCTCTGCAGGTAAGCCATGCATTAAGATACATCTGTGCTTCTTTGGAGATGCAGAATCAAGCAAGCATAGACCCTGCCAGACAAGAAACCTAAGTCATTAGATTGATTCCATAGTTGTCTTCAGACATTAAAAATGGCCTTTTTCAAATGTGCTTCCAGTGAAAGTATCCTTTAAAACTTTTGGTGCGATGGGGTAATCTCAGTTTCAACTTCTTTTAGTTTCTCAATGTGAAGAAGAGGGAAATATTGATGATAATAATAATTATCATCATAATCACTCTTCTGAATGTCTAGATTCCCACTACTGTGAATGGAGACCAAGAAACTCTTGAAACGTTGATTCAGAGCTGGAGGCTGAACTGTGTGGCTTTGTCAGTTCCGTTGGAAGTTATCCCACCAAACTCTTTTATTCTAACTCTGTCTCTGATTACTCCCAGAAGTTTTATGTGCTTCTTTAGGTGCTGCTCTTGGTAGAGATTTCAATTCCAGCCTGTGCATAGAGCTAGCACAAGCTCATGTACTGCATGAGTTTTACTTCACAAGCAACCAAGAAGACTTGCTTACAGTACCCTCTCTACCACTGACTCTTATTCCTTCTCGGCAGCAAGAGACTGTTTCCATTATTACGCTTACTTTAAACTTTTAAATCCATTCATTAGGGCATGAGTACTGTTTCTAGGAAAGCACACTAGGCTCAGCCTTACATGGAATTCTTCACTCTAGTATTTAACTACATAATCACTCTTGCTTAATAAAAGCTGACATATTAAATTCTGTTTCTGCTGAAGTACACTACAGTGATTCTCCTGGAGATTATTTGATTGTAATGTCAATAAATCAGTCACCAGTTTAGAAAAAACCAAACAACAATAACAAATCCCTAACAAAACAATGTTGTCAAGTGTAGGAATCATAATATAGGAGGAAAGAAGCGCGTCAAAAGGCCTGGAAGGTAAGGTGTTGAGCCTTGCTTAGTAATGGTTGTGTTCTTACTCTCATTTGCTCACAAACAGCTAAGCAAGCTAACCTCTCCCACTATCAGTCAAGACACAAATATGTGGGAAGACGTATTCCCACCCTGGGAATAACTGCAAGACACAAAGCACCAAAGATTTTCAGCTGGTATAAAATTGGAAGTGACATACACCACTTTGCAGACTATTACAGCCAGGAAAGAGGCAGCCCTTTTTCCCTTCTGTTAGTGGCTTGCTGGCATTCTGAGCTGCAACTACTACACTGAGGTATCAGGGTGAAGATGGATGAGACTCAATCTTTGAAAGCAAACAAAATGTGTGTGAAGGATGTTGCCCCTTTAATCAGTAAAGGGTTAACTATCTGTCATTGCAGAGCAGAATGAAGTAATCAGACTACTCCAGGCTTTCTTCACAGTACAGAGTTACAAGAAGAGCTTGGACTTGAGGTCAGTCTTGAGAGAAAGAGCTCAAATTTCCCAGATTTCCCTTGCCACAAACTGATATTTTTTTTTTCTAGAGTGTAACGGGAAATCTTAATATTGTGATAATAGTCTATGCAAAAGAAGTGTTGATAAGAGGACAAAGAAGAGTTATGATCAGACCTCTGATCTTACATCTTCTAATGAGAGAACAAAGAGCACACATATGAGTAATCTACCTGGACAACATGCTTCTCTGCAGCTTGAAGGAAAAAAAAAGGTAAAAAAAATTTAAGAGAAGGAAAAGACTTTCATAGAAGCCAATTGTTATTCCGTTTCTCTTCAATTGGAAAGTCGCAGCTTTCAGTTTAGCAAAGATTAAGTATATTGCTTGTATAAAGGCATTTAATGCACAGTTACTCAAAAAAAATTATTTGGCCCCTGAGTACAACCCAATTTCCATCCACCAAAATGGCAGCAGAGCACTCAAAGCACACAAGGTCAAGCAGAAGATGGAAACTCAAAGATGGCAGCAAAAGGTTACACAAAGCCTTCTTTCACCACCCAGTGGCTTTTTGTGGTGGACTAGAGATATGAACCAGGCTCACCAAGCATTGCCAATCACACTAAATCCACTGCAAGAAAGGGAGTTGACTCAGCTGTATTTCAACTGATCTAGCACATCACATCCTCCCAGGCCTTTCCAGGTGAAAATGCCACCACACTGCTTCTCCACTTGGATCCTGAAGCCCACCTGGAACCACCTTGCAGCAGCTCATCCTGTCGTCATTTATGGCAGGATCTAGTTCTGATACTGCAGCTTCAAGGACACTAAGTCAAGAGCACAGCCACTGAAATCAATTTCCCTACAGCAGCCACCTTGTTAACCTAAGCCAAATGGGACAATTGTGTGGGGTTCTACAGCAATATTTACTATAGTCAGGAATGTATGCTGTTCTACAGCAACATTTGCTATATTCAGATTTGTACTTTTCTGTCAAGAAAGTTTGCTTTATAGTTATTTTCTCAGCACCCTCGAGACTTCCTCTAGGAAAAAACCTGTGGCAGATGCCAAAGTCTGGCTCACTCATTTCTTTGACTCTGTAGTTCTAGTTTCCTTTTCCTGACAAATGCCAGTTGTGTAGTTTCTCCTCCCAAACATATACAACCAGGTGTATGCACTGAAAACTGGCCTTTCTCACCTAGAGGAATTTCTTCAAGATGCATCATCTTACTAACAGCTTCATCTAATGGACTCCAGTAGGTATTGCCTTGACCTTCAGCTGAAACCTCATCATAAAAGGCAACTCCTGCACAGCCTTTACAATATCTTATTCACCTGTTTGCCTTGCAGTAGACAACAAAATTATGTTTTTGACCAAGGGAAATAATAAAAAAATCAAGTCATCTCTCCCAGATACCCATTTAATCATGGAGTACCTAGCAGCATGTGGACTAGTCACTCACAGCACTGCAGGACACTTTCTGTATATCTACAGAAACAGCAGTCACCCTGCTTTGCAATGATATTTGTGGACAGCTGGCTACTTTTCCTATGTCAACATATTCCCCAGTGCTCTCTGTCAATAGCTGCACTTCTGCTGGGGACCCCTGAAGCAGGGGACTCACTGCCACACCCATTACATTTACAGCCTAGAGCTAAGGTTCCTCTGCCTTGGCCCTGAATCCTTCCTGCAATGACTGACTGTTGGCCATTCAGAGCTTGTTCGTGAGGAAATACTGCAAGGACTACAGGAGCCTAAGATACACAGGCCACAAGAAACCACACCATGATTGCTTGTTCGATCAGTACCCTTGGTGCAGTCATCCTAAAGGAAAACAACCAGTTCAGCAATCTGTGGTGACAGATTACGGTGACTAAGTTTTACAACTTTACACCGAAGTTATGGGGAAATAACTTCTGGTACTACCCCAAATTTCAGTGATCGTATTTCTTCATGTTCACCATTTGTCTAGCAATTTGTTCTTCTGATAGTGGTGGAACTACCTTTACAGATACATCTGTGACATGTCAAAAAAGCTCTCCAGACCCTCTCAAAAGTCTGACTGCTGCTTTGCAGACAACCATATACATCTCAGAAGCACAGCAGACTATTTCTGTACTGTAGGCAAAAAACTGTTCATTAGGGGTGTACTTGTGCCAGCTTTGGTTTCAAATCCATCCCTTTTGGTAAAAGGGCAACAGTCTCTGAACTGCTTTCCATTTCATTCTAAGCAAGCCCTGAAGAGATTTGTCCTCAGGACTTTTTCTAGTATTTTAATGACAAAATCTGAATAATTTAATGACAATATTTTTATTTTATGCCAATGATAATATTTTAATGACAAAGCCTGGCAAAATGAGGCTGGAAATAATTATGCAGATAAGCCAACACTTTTTCTGAAGAAATTTAATGTGCAAGAAGAGATTGAGATCAGTGAAGTATCAGGTTGGTTATAGCCCAGTAATAGAGGCTTCACACTGTCAGTCCAGTCACTTGTCCATATGACAGAAATGAGCTGGCAGTTCCTATGACTGGGCTGCAATAGCATGCTCTGGATCCAGCTGGTTTTGAGTGCAACTTCCAGTGAGAAAGACAGCAACACACACAGACCTGCATTTCATATGGAAATAACACGGAGCAAAAGATTTACCTGCTCAAAACTCCTTGTGGAGAAAGAGCCTAAGGGCCTCTGTCAAACCTGTAAGTAACTAAACTTTCCTCAGGGAGAATTTGTGTAATTATTTAACTACATCTTTAAGTATGACATCAAAGAATGTGGAAGAGCCTGATCAGATAATAAAGTACTCTAAGACCTGTGAGGAGGACAAGGAAAACCTCAAGACACCTTTTTCCTGTTTTGCATTAAAAAGGGCCTAGATAATTCTTAGGAAGGGAAAAACCTTTTTTGTACCAAGATCTGATAAACTAAGTGTGCTATTAGCCCCTAGGAGAAGCGAGGTAATACAGCTCAACTATAAACTCTTCCTTTGCCACTCAGGCAGTAGTAAATTACCTCTCATTTCCTGGTGACCAGGAGTGCATGTACAGAGAGCTGCAGTTATAACTCAGGCTGTACACACCAAATGTTTAGTTAGAGCCCAGATGTCATCAGGTATCTTGAGGTGTTATGGACTGTGCAATGTGCCCAATAGAATTGAAAGTCTCTTGTCATAAAGGGTAGCTCCTTTCCTTAGAACTTGCCCCATCTCCAGGTAGGTAAATTTAAACATCCTCCCCACCCCCGCAAAAAAAAAAATCAAAAAAAAAACCAAAACAAAAAAATCAACAAAAAACCAAACAAACAAAAAAAAGAAAAACAAAAAAAAAACCAAAAAACCACACACACACACAAAAAACCCCCAACACAAAACACCAATAAAAAAATTAAACCAAAACCCCTCCAAATCTCTGTCTTCAGGAACAGATTTGGTAGCTCGCTCAGCATTATAAGCCTTACCTAAATCCTTTGCAAGCAGAAAATTTAATTCTCAAGCCAGTTATGCTGATGCCATGAGTAATATTGGCCAGTGTGTGCATCATCACAAGCTAGCTTAAGCTGTGACACTTGGAAAGATAAGCAGGTGGATCCATTACTCTTTATATTTGGATTTTGCACAAAGAAACTCTAACATATTTCTAAACCTGTAAGAAAAAAAAAATGAAACAGTGTACCATGATTTTTCAGTGGTTTTAATAAAAAATAGGAACTTTTCAGCATTTTTCCTTACTTTGTGTCCTGTAAGATTTTTTTTTCCCCAGGCATTAGATTTAATTCTAAACTATCTCTAATTTTCTTTATGTAAGTGTGAAATAAGTATTTCTATCTTATAAACACTCAAGATAAACATATTATAACAATTCATCATACTGTAATGTATGTTTCATAAATTCCAGGAAACACCACCATCTTAAATGCATATTTCATTCACAATCCCAGCTTATTTCCAACATAGGGGGGAAAAAAAAAGATGAAATCATAAGAACTAATAATCAAAGACACTTTTATGAGTCTCAGTGCTCCTGACTCTCCAAGTTCTGTAACAACAATAGAAACTCACTTAGAGAATGATGATGTTCTCAGTATTTTTTTTCCTGTGGCTGCCATTTATACAGTCCTAAGGGTGCTGTCTGAGAAAATAACAAGAGCTACTACAGAACAGCTTGTTGTCAGCATTGAACATCAGCCTAAGTGAAATAGAGATCAACATGAAGTGCACTTTAAAAAGTTTATCTTCAGACCTCAGGTATATGCCTAATGGCAGAAATTCTTCAAACAGCTGGAGACATCCCATCCTTCCTGCTCCCACACCACCCCCTGCTTTCTGCAGACTGAACTGAGGCAGCAACATTTTAAGCTGGTGCTGCATCTGAACCATTAACACTTTCTTCACTTCTTTCTTTCTGATATATAGAAGATTCAGAATTATTTTTAGAGATACCACAGCTAGAAGAATAAGTGGATAGTGGACACCTCTACCAAGAGACATGCTAGGTGAATGGGGAGATGATTTTTTTTTTCTCATGTCAGATAACTCAGACAACTTCACATTATGTCTACTGTGTAGAAAGTTGTTTTGTTGAGCATGTCATGAAATAAATATCCTGTCACTTCTTTTATTCAGATAAAACAGTTAAGTTTAGGGATATAGTAAAATTGCACCACTGTACAACTGATACCTGGGAGGAGAAACACCCATTGTATGCTGCCATTGACCTATTAACCACATGTAGTTAACAGCTATTATCACTGTTATTTTGGGTTGACCTAATTGCAGCTTTCCAGAATCCTGAAGTGCGCCTACACAAAAGGGGGAGAGAGAGAGACTTCTTACAATAGCATATAGTGCCAGGACAAGTGGGAATGGGTTCAAACTGACAGTAGGATTAGGTTAGATTTTAGGAAGAAATTCTTTACTGTAAGGGTGGTAAAGCACTGGAACAGGCTGTCCAGAGAATTGGATGCCTCATCCCTGGAAATGTTCAAGGCCAGGCTGGATGGGGCTTTGATTAACCTGGTCTAGTGGAAGGTGTCCCTGCTCATGGCAGGGGCATTGGAACTAGATTATCTTTTAAGTCCCTTCCGACCCAAACCATTCAATGATTCCATGATTATTTTACATGTAGTGTGGTTTTTTTCTTCCACAGGCAACAAATGATGCATTTCCTGTGATGAGTAGAACTCATCAGGTTTCAGACCTAGAGCTTTTTGGACAGTACACATGAGAAGCTGCTTACTACCACCAGGGTTATATTTTGGAGAACAAGCTGTTCTGCTGTTCAGGAAGTGAGGTAAAAACAAAGAAGTCATTCCACTGAATCGCACCCCACGGCCCTCTCTACACAGAGGCAATAAATTGTTGCGCATGCCAGAGTCATTCTGATACTGCTCTGGCTTAATCTCTTGGGCACTTTCTGGAACTCTACATTAACCTTCAGGAGTCACTTCACTTAATGGGTTGGATAAACTGTTTCATCAATTTGCTTTCAGTTGATGAAAATATAAAAATAAGCCTTGTGAATTCATGAGTCCTTCTGTGTTACTCTTCACAAGCTGTAGAATAGATAATTTACTATGCACTTAGAAGTCACAGAATTGTTTAGGTACTGGATTGCTACGGCACTAACAAAGGAGATGGATAGGCATGGAAGAGTGGAGGTGAGTTTGTGGACATGAACGATGCAGCATTTTCAGGTTGCCTTTTACTGTCTGTTAAAACACTTCAATAAGTCAGGCACCCACTTTTTTTTTTTTTTTTACATATGTAGATCCACAGCAAAAAGCAATAAATCCAAGCAAAGTCATACACACCAACAGTTGGATATTGGATGCAAACTCCTTTAACTTGAAAACAACACCATTCCTAGACAGTGTGAACTTTCAGGCTTCGCCATGCACCGCACCCCTCATCAACACACCTCTTGTAGCTGGCTGCTCTGCCCTGCCTCTCTCCTTGCACCTGGAGACGGGCTCCTTCCGTGCATCACTGTGCATCCAACTCCAATGCAGCCATCTGGTACCACATAGCATTCACAGAGTTACAATAAGCATGAGACACAAGCAGTTCAGTCAGGGTTTAGAGAGCACCTGATTTCTGGCTGGACACAGTATTTTCAGGCAGTGCATTTTCCTCACAAAGTGAAAAAGAGACTAAAAAGACATCATCTCTGAAGAGCAATACAGGTAACTCCTACTGGCTTGTCTCCAGGGGAAACAATACCTCTCTTGACTGCAATATTTACTCCTATAATTTGTGATTTAGCTTTTCATCATCCAAGTACTAGATGTTTTCTTAGAGCTGTAAACAATTTTGCTTGCATCTCATCTCTTCAATTCTGTCTTAACTTGTAATTCTTTCCAGTTAAATAGCACATCACTTTAAAGTGTACTATTTGCATGCCAAAGGTAATCACAGGCATCAGATGAACTAAAACCTTAAAGATGTGTGTGTGTGTGTATATATATATATATATATATATATATATATAAACTTTTCTGCCGTTTCCACTTGACCAGAGCTAGTCCACATAGCCTTTTCTCTAGTACTCAATTATGATGAAATTTAGAATTTTCCAGGCAATTCTCCTCTTTCATTATTATCAGTACAGGAAATTAAGATAAAACTATCACAGAAAACGCCAAGTTGGAAAATACCCACAAGGATCATCAAACTCCCGTCCCTCGCCCTGCACAGGACAGCCCCAAGAGTCACACCATGCACCTGAGAACATTGTCCAAAAGCTTCTTGAACTCTGTCAGGCTTGGAGCTGTGACCACATCTGTGGGGACCCTGTTCCAGTGCCCCACAACTCTCTGGGTGAAGAAACTTTTTTTAATATCCAACCTAAACATCTTCTGTTTGACACAATTTTAGGCCATTCCTTCCAGGTCTACTGTGTTTGACTGTCACAAGAAGACTGAATAAATTTCATTTGAGTACTTCCAGTACACGCATTTCATGCTTGTCTCAAAAAATTGGAATGAAAAACACATGTAAAACAATGGAACCCTGGAGTTCACTTGAAGTATAATATTAATATGATCTAAGATACCCCTAAAGAATTTTCCCATGCAGAATTTGTCACCTCAAACCTGTGGGCTACTGTGGTATCCCATCTTAAGACAGGAGCACTGGTCTCATTTATTTATCTGTATAAAACAGTGTTTACTGCCAAGCTACTGCCTAGACAGTCACTGGGCTGCATTAACACTCAGTAAAGAGTTTTATTTATTGCCTGACCAGAAGGTGGCCCTATACAGCCATGTCTGGAGGACAACATCACTTTTTTCTTCATTCAAAATTAAGCAGGGACAAGAAGTACACCTGGGGACAAAGAAGTGCAAGAAACAAGAGGTTTCCTCACTTCTCTCCTCCTGATGCCTTAATTAAATGTTGCTTTCATGAACTGCAAACTCTGAAAGCTGAAGGCCTCTCCAAAGAGAAAAGAGCAGAGGCTTCTCCCCAAACACGGTCATTGAAAACATTATCTAAAACAATATCTAAAGTTTTGCAAGTAACATGGATCTCAACCAGAGAGATGGGTGAAGCTAAAGATAACTTGCAGAACTGTTTTGCTATCAAGCCCGCCTTTTTCTCATTGGTCTCTGTCTGCAGACCCAAGTTTTATCAATTTTGCCTTAAATTTGTTCTTCTCTAGGACTGCAATGCTGATCCATGAATATGTTGTTGCAAAAGAGACTGGTACCAACCAGGACCTGGAGGGAGGTCCCTGTTTCCAGGAAGGGTGGTCCATACAGAGGCTGAAGCCACCATTCACACATTTCATAAGCATCAAGGACACACCATGGCTCTTTCATTGAGCAGTTGCTGACCAGTTTGGGCACTGAGATGTCTGACAATTGGTATGGGACAGTGTTATTAGCCAGGCCATTATTGATAGCAGCAGGTTATCATCAGAGTCCTTTAAGAAACTCCTTTGAATTGAGGACCCTTTGAAAATCCTGCCTTCAGAAACTGACTTGGCAAAGACAAGGGAGTTCTAAGAGAAGCACATCTGCATTAAGATCTGGTTAGATTTCTTTTTTCCTCAAAGCATGTCAATTACCACTACACACATGTAAAGTATTTGGGTGGAGCAAAGCTCTAAACTGGGGCACAGGTGCTACACAACACCTAGATGGACTGATTCCCTAATTCAATGCAACCTTGGGACAGCTTTTTCCTTTTGGTTTTCTTATACGGCCACAGTCCAAACAAAAGCTTTCTTCTCCCCACCACATTTCCATTTCAGATTAATGCTTTAAATTTATAGCTTTATTTCTTATCTGCTTCCCCAGAGAACAGTAAGAAGCATTGTATTCTCATGGGTCTCAAAATGAAGGACAATCCTTACACATACACACACACCATGTTCCACACAGGTTGAAACAAGCCATTTAATCAATAGTTTTTATGTGCTTTTCCAAAATGTGGGTGTGATTAAGATATTCACTAGCAGTTCATTGGGATGGGGGTATATATATTGTGGAAACACTGATGCCTGCATTTTTTTTTTAACACAATAACAGTAATGAACCTAAACTTTACATTTGCTAGTCCACATGAATGCACTACATCTAGGACAATCTAACTTCTATTTCTGATGTTTCCCCATTTTGATGTTTTCCCATTTCCCCATAGGGCATTCTTTAAGCTTCTAGAAAGGGTACTTTTCAGACTTAAAGGCAATATTGCTTATAACAGTCAGAAGAAGAAAGGAGGCAGGAGAGCTCACATATTTCTTAAAAGATCATAACAAGAGGGAATAAAAAAAAAATCTTTCAGCTCCATTGAACACGTAGCATATAAAAAAACCCCAACTAGCTAAGTTGGAAATGTCTGCCAATTACATGGCCAAATTAAATACATAGATAATTGGTACAAGATAATGGGTACTAAGTTAAACTCCCATCTAAAGGATTGTGAAATCACAGATGGGAGAAGTGAAATGAGGAGGAGCTGTAAAGTTAGCCTAGATTACACCTTGTTTGACTTGACCATTTGCACAGCTAATCCTTTGCTAACATATCTGTTCTCAGAGATATGAACTCATTTTAATAAGGCTGAATCAGTTTTTGTCTAATGTCATATGGTTTTGATTTGATCTCAGGTTTGGAAGGTGGTAGCAGGTTGTTTTACTGTGCTTTAGAATAATGAATCTTTAATCACATTGATGGAGAAAAGTTAATAAAAAAATTAATGAAAACACGACATCAGTGTCTGTGATGTGTAATGAATAATAATAAAGAGAACAACAGATGCAGTCTGGTTGATGGCCCAATTTAAAATACTTCATGCCCAATTACAGACACACTCATTTTCTATAAGGCAGACAGTTGGATAAGAAATAGACTATAATTTTATGCTTTATGACTGCTGTATGGCATACCTAAGGTCATAACATGGATGATTCACAGAATACAACACCTCTTACAGGTCAGATGTGTGACAGGGAGCTCCAGATCTCACTAGGCATGCAATGATACAACCAGGAGAAAGCTACCAGGGTAGCCTTGTGAAAGAAAAGCAGCAAAAGTGAAGCTACTTTTCAAAAAATCACCAAAACCAGGAGAGTTTGTCCTTGAACTGCATCACCCAGATACAGATTTCCTGGCTAAGAAAGAAGGTTGGGATATAATCACGTCCTGCACAGCTACAAACTCCACGTTTTCCACTCTTTCTTCCCACCCGTGTCAACTATATCTGTCCCTGTTTCACCATCACTCCTTTGCTTGCACAAGAGAAACTTATTGCTGTAGAAGAGTCAGCAGAATGCCCTTCATTTTGGTGACACCCTCTCTTTGATGTCCTAGATTAGCTATTCTTCTCACCTAGACAGAAATACAGGTGTCCTTTACTCAAAGGGCTCCAGCATATATATTTTGTCTCTCGTTCACAAACCCCCGCTGGTTTAAATTTGAAAAAACTCAACCCCAAATGAGGTCTACACCAGTAGTGAAATCAAAAAAATAATAAAAGTAGCAACAACCAAAAAATCCCAACCACCTCATCATAAAAGGTCCAGACCAAACTGTTCAGTTAAAAATAGCTAAGTACAACATTGTGATTTCAACTTCCTCAATCATAAGCCACAATTTGAAAATGTCAGGCCACATGTATCTGAAGACAAAATTCTAAGTGTGTTCCTTACTCCCATTTTCACCAGGCTCTGTTGAGGCTTTGGAAGGATGGTTGTGGTGTTTGTTTTGTGGGTTTTATTGATCCAACTTAAACTGGGGCATAGTTCAACCTCTGATTAATTGGTATTTTTGAATGAGAGAAATTTCTGTTGGGAAATTTCTGGCTGGATATACTTCATAAAATTATTACAGTTGGAAAAGGCCTTCAAAGGTCATTAGGTTCAACCCGTAGGTTCAACCTAACAATGCCAAGTCCACCACCAAACCACATCCCTAAGTGCCACACCTACACATCTTTTAGTAATATTGAACTTTGCAAAGCTGAAGTTCAATATTACTTTAGGAAATGGTTTATGACAGGCTGAGTTCTTTAAAACAAGTCCAAAAAAATGGCAAAGATCCTACATATTAGTTTAATCCAGTACAAACTTGTACAAAGATGACTTCAGATTGCTCCTGGTATGTACTCCCTCTGCCTGTTGCAATCACAAGGTCAAACACCTCAGAGAAACAATTGCTTGACTTATTAAACCCATCTGGATAGCACTGAAGTGCAAGGTCACTGTTTTAACAGAATCTTGTTTAGTCATTCTCTCTCTTATTGATTTGGGCAGAACATAAGGGCTAGGAGTGAAGTTAAAAAAAGGCAATAAGAAATTAAACTAAACTACTTTTTTTGCTACTCAGGGCAAAAATGTGGTGAGGTCTGAAATACAGCCCGTTTTATCACCTGCTGCCTTAATCAGTCTGGATGTATAAAGATATTAACCATCCCTATGGTTATTTTATCTAAACTAAATATTCTGTCTTATTGGGAGGATAATTTTCAGATTCATGAACTTGTAAAGAAACACTTTTGAAAGGACCTAGTTAGAAATGGGGTTTCATATCTTTTTACTAGGTGTCCCACAGACACTAAAAATCACAATAATAAAATCTCAAAATTATACATTATCGAAAATAGGAACATATCAAGAATCCTATCAAATCCTATCATATTATCACACCTATGACAAAAATCATACTGACATTTAAACAATAATCTGCAGAGACCAAAGGAGAAAATAGGCTGTAGTGAATCAGAGCAAAGTCAGTCCAGCACTTAGCTCTCTCTCTGACTTAGTCTGAAAAGAAACATTTTAGGAAGAGTCTAGTACAGGGAAAACATATCCTGTTCTTTCCCCATGATACTGTTCAAGCCTGTCAGGATCTAAGGCTCAGAGGGATTTTCAAGCCAGAGACAATGTCTTTGGCTAAATATTATCAAACTTTTCTTCCAGAATTTTGCCTGTAAATTTGGGCCATCAAGAGAAGCATGTGGCAAAGAATGCCAGAGTTTCAATTAACATGATTAAAAAAAATTAAAAAAGAAAATATTTCTGTACCAAACCAGAAATAAGCCAAGCAAGCAACCTCAAAAAATAATTTTTAGACAGGAAGCTGTTTACCATCAACCTCCCACTACATCATAGAGCTATAGAATTTTCTGATGTATAAAGGAATTACTAATTGCAAAGAAAAGACAATATTAACAAAAAATATTGCCAAAATATCTCCTCTTTGTAGGTACTTGATATCTTTTACTGGTACTAGCCTGTAAGACACTGTGAAACATGCAGGACCAAAAACACAGGGGAAAAGGGACAACCTATTGAAATGGGGGCAGTACTGAACTAACTGCTATAACCGACATGATAGAAATATTGCTGAAAATACACACCACAACCCCAGATAATCTTTCCAATGTTCTATCAGGCAGCTTGTACATCTGGCATACAGCCACTGTAGCATTCACTAAGTCATCTCGAGCAACAGGCTGAAGCTATAACAAGAAGAACTTTCCTACACTTAAAAGTATTACACATAAAAGTATTGCTGCTTTTCCCATGCTGCTCTTGAGGGAAGTAATACTTCCCTAAGCTAAAATTACATTTAAGTGGTCTTGTTGAAGAAACAATGTGAAAGAAGTATTAATAATTTTTGTGTTGCCAAGTCCCTCAAAACTGCAGCGTATTTGCCCTCTGTGCAGATATCATCAACCTTCTGCAGTGGGTTCCTCCACAAGCAGCTGGACCGAGGCAACATAAAAAAGAGCAAGCAAGTAGGGTGTGTATGAGGCAAGAACTTCATTTTGTCACAACTCAAGGCTTTAGGAAAGGAGCTGATCTGAGACTCCGGCTACACAGAAGTAGGGTTAGAACTTCTGTATTCAGGCGTCATAAAAGTGTAATAGGAGGACTGGGGACCAGGAGTAAGAGGCAGGGGCACAACTTTGGGGAGACGCATAGAGGAGCTCTGCAAGATGCAGGAACTTTGTACCACTACTGCTCTCACTTTGGTCTCCCCAGCACACGTGTTATGCCCTTCAAAGCATTTCACAATATTTATGAATTGATTTAAGCATTTCTCCTGTTCATTACAGTAGGAAATGTATATGTCTGTTTACCTACATGGAAACCAATCCAAAACAATCACCAATTCTCAGATACCAGAACTACATAATGCAGTAACAACTAGAAGTGGTACTCACCAGTATTGACTCCCAGCACTCTTTGCCCACCATCTTTTTTTTCCTTCCCAAGGAAGGAAGGCAAGCACTCAGAAAGGTCAATTATACTCAGCTGACCCAGCACTACCACCAATGACAGTAAGTTATTCACAGCTGTTTTTTAACAAAGCTAATGAGTATGAGAGTATCACGCCCCACCTCCCTGAATTAATATCAAAACCCTTATGGATGTTTGTGGAATACAGACATTTTCTCTGTTTATTAGGGTTTATCTGTGAGGTACATCTAATCAAAGTTCTAGTTAATGACCAAAAGCATGACAATAGAATAAGATGTTTGCCCATTTCTTTCTTATTTTGGAGCATTCCTGTGAGACTGGGCACACTGACACATATGCTGCCAGCTAAATCTTTGTTCCCTTCCTTAGAACCCTTTAGAAGTGTTTGTGGAGCAGAAATCATTCAGAAAGCAAAAGTGCTGCATAGAGGTCAGCTTTCAGCTTGGGAAAGAGGTTATGACTTCTGGAAGTATCAAAAAAAGTGGGTTTGGACAAACAAAACCACGTGAAATAGGTACAGGTTCCTGACCCTTTTTCAAGCCTCAAACCTCAAACTTTTCAGCTCAGTTACATAAAATGGTCTCCTCTAAGTAACCGAAACACCAGCTATGAAACAGAAAAACAAATCTGGATCAATCCCTGTTGCTACAGGGGCCCCACCATGTGTGTATAATACCAGCCCAAATCCCTCTATGCTACAGTCACCTCAGAAAATCTTGCCAGGGGGTCTCAAAGGCCTTGATGGGCATGGCTCTGAACCATGCACACAGGGACAGGGGGACAAAATTTCTGTGTAGTTTTACAGTCACCCATGAATGAAAGCAACAGGCTGACACAGTTCTTTGGACACGGTTCCTTGACATGGAATGTCCCTTTTGGGCTGTATATCCTCTGTTTTTATGCTTAGATTAGTTTTTACACAAGAAAACACTGACACATCATGACGCTTAGCTATTCTACCTGCTTAAAATGTCCCACAAGGACATTGACTATGGGCACAGGCCCCACAGAGACACTGAATGTGTGTGTCCAGGTGGGAGCACCATGGAAAGGTAAGATGAATGAGCTATCAAAGACTGGCATTAGCATAGAGGAAATCCCAATGAGCCCACTCTCATGCTGTTAAACTACAGCAAACTGAGAACACGATTCTCAAATACGGCCTCCTCAGGAGACTTCGTGTGCTTTATGTTCTTCAAACCTTGCCTTGTTGAGGAAATTTAATTTCACGGTAGGTGTGATGCCGACAGGGGTGGGGAGGGAACCTGAGATTTTTTTATTCCTTCCTCAGGAGTCTACATTCATGTCACATGAAGAACTTTGTTGGTCCTTTCTTTCCAGAGTGGAGTGCACTACATCTGGGCTCACAAAACACAGACTTATTTTGCTATGTCTTGCAAGAACCTGGCCAAGAATTGCCCCTTTTATGGTGCACCTATGAAAATCTCCACACCTGGTACAGGTAAAGCAGAAAGCCATGTTTCATTTTCAATCCTGTTAAATGACTCTCTGCTTTTTCTACACTGCAGAACTAGAAACTCAGGCAGTGGCTGCTGCTGAGATGGACATTGGGACATAAAGAGAAAAAGTTATTGAGTCATGGACTTGGATCCACCAGCTCTTCTTCTCCCATTCCCCAGCAGCCATACAAGGGGCAGCAAGTCCTGCTTTGGAAATATGTCTTAGTACTATACTGTCTCTTGCCCACACTCAGCCTTTTCCTTTAGCAAGCAAACTCTGGATCTGACCTCACTTCCATCCCACATCTTGCTTTACTCTGCAAGTGAACTTGCTGCAGAGTCTGAGCAATGTTTAACGTTTGTGTAGATGGAAGAGCTACACTGGTTTTAAATGGAGCCACATGCTCACCTAGGCTGGATTAGCTCCTCTGCTAGCATTAGTACCTCTTACCTCACTGCCCAGAATGTTCTCCTGTGCTCCAGCCATACCTGTCCAAAATACCAGTCCTGCTGCTCTAAAATGTATCACCAGCTGACATGTAATATAGTTACATTTCCCTACAGGGGCATCTCTTTCTCCGTCTTTCTTTTGTCTTATGTGAAGGGAAAGGAAGGCGAAAGAGCCTGCAACATGAACCGTGCTGCATTTAAGCAGAAACATAAGCACAAACCCACAGGAGGAGAGTCCCTTTCCAATGAAAGGCACTCCCATTTTGCTTTCTGCATGTCATGTCTCAACTTACCATGTGCACCTCAGAATTTCCTAAATTCAGAATTCCTGTGATTTCATGGGAGTCAGGAGACCTGAAATCTGCTCCTATCCCTGCCACTGAACCAAGGCCTTAGGTGGTTAATTTCTTTTCTCTTTCTTCTCCTCTTTCCACTTCTTTCTAAGATTAAAATCCTTTTGAGGAATGATTTCACAAACTAGCTCTGCTGCTGAATGGAGTTATCATTCTCCCTTGCCTTACCCAAAAATCTGCAAAGCTGTGAGCAAACTATGGCATTGACCCAGGTAAAAAAAATGAGCCTTTTTTCTGGTTTTGAGACTGCTAAGGGGTAGTGCTGGGAGCAAGTAAGAGGGAGTGCTGGGAGAAGTAACAACAACAGGAGCAGAGGGAAAGAGACAGAAAGCTTGTCCTGCCCCTTGACTGACGGAAGCTTGTGAAAGGACAGCTCACAGATATGGTCTGTAGAAAGAAGCAGCCTCCTAATAGGCACCCTCCTGCCTCTTCTGAGCTGCTCTCAAGCTGGCAACAGCCCTGCACTACATGGTTTATACATGATGCACTCTCAGAAAAATTAAGGAGCCACATCTGTGTTCAGAAACCACCCTGAAAACATACCCTTACCCAATAATTTCTGGTGCCTTACTAAATACAGTCAGCAGCTGAAGAAAGCTGACAGGCTGTTGAGGTACATAACGCCCTCCCATCCTCCCCATTCACTGAAGCACTGTTGAAGAGAAGGGTATGGAACAAGCATAGGGCAAACATGCTAAAATTGGACAAACCTGAGATGTACTTCAAAGTCTCCAGAGTGCCAGATAGAAGCAGTACAATTCAGATGTATTTAACATCATGTTACTACTCAGCCTTATACTCTAATGAGATGCAGTGTAACATTATTTATTCATTCTAAAATAATTTATTTTTGTGATGGTGAGACTGAACTATAGCTTCAGCAGAATCTTATTTTTCTTACCAGCTGTAATGAAGTTGGTTTCATAGGAGCACTCTCCCAGTTGTAATGAGCTGCCTGTCTCCTGCCACTACAATCCAGTGAGAGAAATAGGACCAGCTGAGAAATACTTTATACTTTGATCTGTCTCAACAAATCAGTTCAAGAGCTCTAAAACAGAAACCCCAGGGAGAGGGAAGGGGAAGAGGAAAAGTTCAAGCAGGGAAGTTTTAAAGCTGTATTTGATTTGTTTCACTAGAGCTGTGGTAGTTAAAAAAGAATCAGATCTGTCCATTTCTTTTTTGAGATTTGCCAGCTCTCTCAGGCCCTCTACACTACCAACTTTGGACAACTTTATTTCAGTGATAACCAAAAGAATATATATATATATATATAAGCCTCTGGCACCTTGAAAAGTCAGATTCTATAATTCTATAATCTGCCCATGCTGGATTTCTCCTGTTGCCAATGTATCAACCACTTGTTATCCATCTCTTAGGAGAAAAAATGAATTGAGCAAGAAAGAATGGTGCGAGAAGGAAGGGGTGGAACCACAGAGGTTTTACTCCTTGCCTTTGAAGTTAAGCTGCTCTGAATGAGCAAGGCATGAATCCTACCTCTGGGACTCATCCTGCACCTTCCTTTGCAATGCTGAGGATAAGGAATTCATTACAGCCTTGAGCATGACTATGCTGATGTCTCCCAGTTTAAACATCAGCTACATGGAGTAACTTTGTGTTTCTCTTGAACTCTTGCACTCTTTTTGTTTTCCAGTTGTTTTTTCTTTTTCTGTCTGCTAACTTCCTGCATGATCTTGGTCAAACCCCTTCACCCAAGTGGCTCCATCTGCTAAGAAATGATGAGGCTAATCTCCTTACACAGGGAGTATACAGTGAAACATCTGGGGAAAATTGTTATCAAGGGTTTGGTGCTACTGGAGAGGGTTTCCTATAGGATCAGCACTTCCCTTGAAAGAGGGTAGAAATGTTAAGATTTTTAATGCAAGGGAACAGGAAAAAGCATATTTCAGTCAAGAAGCTCCACATTATCAGCATCTGAAACTATCCTCATTTTCCTGTATATCATTGCCACTACTGCTATTTCTAGATAACAGCAGGCACTAGGGGTTGAATCTGTGCATATGGATGGTGACAGAAGTGCAAACTGGTGACACCTTAGTGCAAGTCCATGGCTCTGGTTTACACTAGTACTACCTTGGGTAAAACAGGGAATTGTAAGGATTTTGCAAATCCAGTCCCTGAGATGGCAGTTTTCCTGCTCAGCTGTGTTGTGTCATGGGCAGCTCCACTGCACACATTCAACTGGAACGTTCTTTCAAAGAGATGTGCCTGTTAAAGTCACATTTGGTATCTTGTGTATTTTAGCCAGAGTGCCAACAGCAGGTAAGATAACCTATTTTGTGGAAAATATATTTTTCAGCATATTGGCTGTTTCTATACACTCAACACCACACTCTGTTTCCAAGAGCATTTTGTAGCTATGAAGACTGTTTTAAAGAAAAAAGAAATAAATTAGGTTTAGGAGGTTGTGAATCTAAAATATACAAAATTCAAGAAGAAGTTCAGAGATGGTTTAAAATTCTTAAAAAAAAAATCCTTCCTTCTCTTCTAATCAGTGTGCAGTGGTGAATGGCATTTTAAGAAAAATACACAACTGTGAAAACACTCAGAAGGGGCAAATAAAAATGAGTGAATAAACAAAAAGCATTCAGGTATACCACTAAATTAGCTAATTAATTACACTTGTCCATGTTGCTTTTGGTGTTTGCCGCTCTCTCATGTGGTAGCAGAGACAACAAAATCAGAACACAACACAATTTTAAGTAGCTAGGTTTTCAGAAGGACTTAATGTTGGTATAAACCAACTTCCGTATGTGTCCTACCTCTTTCTATAGAATCCTGATGGAAATGACAAGGATAAAAAAAATCTGCTACCTCATAGAGCAGCATCCAGTGCATTAAACTCAAGTGTGTACCAGCACCACTCTTACCCCCCTAACTCACAGTCTAACATTTCTGAGGGGAAATAAAGTTAGTGTTCTCTGAAAGGTGGACTGACATTATGTTTAAGAGCAAAGAGAGGCATGACTGGACTCCAGCAGCGTGCCTGTGCAGATTATCAGGCCTGCCCCACCACCTACACATCAGGATGCTGCTCCAGTTTCCAGGAGAGCACACATTTTTGGGGAGAATGCGTCTACCCTGACTGAGGTTGGAAGCATAATACTGGCAAAGTTGGCTGTCCATTCCCTGGAGTGCTTTTCCTCTCCTAAAAGCTGAGCACATGCAATATTTATACTGGTCATATCTGCTCATTTCAGCGCTGGACTTTGCCCATTTGTTTGGAGTGCTGGCTGGCAGGAGACAGCACTGCTGCCTTCCGAAGCCCAGCTCCAGATTCCAGCGCCACTGACACGGGGAGCTCTTAATGCCACTTTGGCTGCTGTAAGTAAGCAAGAAACAAATGCAGGATTAAGTGTGGCAGCCGATTACTGAGCGGGATGCCTGTTTTATCCTGACTCTGAGCTTCACAGACACCAGGATGGCTTGGTCCACACAAGTGACCAGAAGGTCACATAGCTGCGTGTCTGGGGCCATCGGCATTAGGCACAATTTACAAGCTAAATGTGGATGTGAATCAAAGCTGACTGACAGGAATGTGCATCTGTTGAGGCAGTTGGGCCAGCAGATGATATTTGTCATTATCTGAAAGCCACCAACAATGCAGATCTCTGCTGTGAGGGTTTTAACTCCTGCAGGACCCAGTTTCTCTTACAAGCTGACAGCCACCATTTCAATCTCCAATGCACCAGCTGAGAAGCCAGACACAGACAAATGACTGTTATAAAGAATTACAGTGGATAATAGGCTGAGACAGAGCAGTTGTGACCCTTGGTTTTATGGGATTCACAGACACACAGCACTGAATGGAAAGCCCTTGCTCCATTATCTGTCAGCAGCAAAGATCATACCCCAGAACTTCGCCTTGGTCTTCCCTCAGCTCAAGATGTTGCTGTTTCTGAAGAAATAACTATTTCTGTGAGAGAGTATCCCATACCTTTAGGCCTTTTCTCCTGCTACTACCCATGACACACATTTCACTGATTCATTTTAGAAAGGCTGTGCTCCAGTTGGTGGTGAAAGTGTGTGTTCTAAGGACAGCTGTCACAGGGCACTGGCAATCCAGTAGCTGCCGTTGGTGTACCTGGAATGATTTCTGTGGCCTGGGTACCATTTTTCCCACATCTTGCTGTCTAGAAGTTAGATGTCAAGCTGCACTAATTGCCTTGGCTCCTCTAGAGAGAGGAATGAGAACTTGCACAGAGCAATTCATGCCATCCCAGAATACTGCATCCTCCCAGATCTCTGTAAAAGATATATCTTTATCACGAAAAACTGAGGATAATAGCTCTTCTTTTAAATGAAAGCAGCATCAGCAAAAGGAATATTCTTTGCTGCTAGCACAGTTTGAGAATCTCAAATGGTGCCTTTTCTGCCTGTGTTTCTCTGTGAGCTCAAAGATCAGTCCTCTCCCACAGAACCAGTCCTGTAGTGTGGTTATTAGCATCCGTTTCATCTCCCTCTGGATCTCAAGGGTGCCAGAGCATTATGCATCCTTTCTTTTTACTGATATTATACATATTGCTGATGTTAGAAATGCCTTCCCTGGCACCTTGTGTGTGGCCACAGCTGGCTTTTTCATGCTTCTGCTGTTCAAAGACCACTATCACACTGTCCATAACATGCACAGGGAACAGACAGCCATGGAATGACTTCATTTGCAAACCACATTGGCATCAGATCATCATCTCTCACGCTGCTGCTGGTGCATCCTCACAAACCATCATGAGTGCAGGCTCCTCATTTTGGCCAGCAGCTTCAGAGATTAAGCTCCAGGACCTCAGCTCATATTCCTGAAGCACATAGCAGCATGTTATCAGCTCTGAACCTCCTCATGTGCTCCCAAAAACAGCTGTCATCACACCTCTCTCACCAAATCTGCAAGCCATTTGTTTCCTTTGTAAGATGTTTCAGAGACTACACCCTGGTCCCAGCGGGGTATTCACCCGGAATAAAACTGGGCAGCAAAAAAAAAAAAAAAAAAAAAAAA
>VWZV01016577.1:748269-894943 GCA_013397155.1 Irena cyanogastra
AAAAAAAAAAGAAAAGAAAAGAAGAAAAAAATGCAGTAAAAAATCTGAGACAGTGGTACCTGTCTCACAGCATCCAAAGAGCTCATCACACAGAGCTAAGTAAAATGGCCCTGCTATTGCAGCTTGCTGTCATCTAATTCTGATGCTTTTTAATGCAAAAGAAATTATCAGTTCTCAAAAAACAACAACAAAAAAGACTTATTTATTTGCACAAAAATATGTTTAAAAACCAGTGGTACCTTTGTAGTTGAACACCATCCCCTCTTTTATAAAAACCCCATGCTTTATAGATGAGAAGCATGTTATACCAGCTGGGTCCTCTATTGGATGAGTGGTTTTGAAAAATTGCAGCTTCCCTTTACATACCTGTACTTGGACAATGCTACTCTAACAGATTTTTTTTTTTTTTTGCTAAAGAGATACTTATATCTGTTCAGAAAATTCACCTTTCCATTAAAAAGCCAAAACAAAACTCAAAACAAACAATCAAACAAAAACCCCACAAAAACCAACCAAACAAAAAATTCAGCCAAACACCAGGTTTTTCTTTAAGCAAAGAGGGGCAATGCTTCTAGCCCTGAACCATAGAACATCTGCTGTAGTGCAAGACAGCTTTCTGAAAAATACAGCCCCAGTCCAGGGGAGCACAGAAACACATGAATAAATAATAGAACAACACTCAGATCGAATATTTTCCTGTGCTGTATGAATGCTTCATGTCCAGAGCTCATTCCACTGCTGTGTGACAGCTCTGATGTCTGCAACATCTTTATTCACACATCAGCAGTAACTCCTTCCACCACATGCCAACTACATATAATCTTCAAATCCCAGTGGACTGGGAAGATATAATATGTTCAAGAAATAATTAAAATAGTCTTTTTTTATTCTCCCCTCTATCTCTGGAACAGCATGAAGGATCCGGATTTATCCATGCATCCAGATTTACCCAAGTGTTTTCCACATAATTTGGACCCCTTTGTAGTTTCTGAAACACACCCCGACAATTTCAGCCTCGTGGAAGATGACAGCAAGCCCCACGCCATGTGGTTTTCTGATATCCATGCCAATAAAAGAAGCATCAAGCTGTGCATAGCCCATAGTCACGGGAGCAAGTTGCCCAACAGGCTCACACACCCAGTAGGAAGCAGGAGTGTGGATGCCTGAAGCAGTTCTGAATTACAGCATGCTGTCTGTCTCAGTGTTTCATCTGCAGAGATGAAACAAAATGAGAGGGTGGCCATTAACACACACATGAGCTCGGTTCAAGTGCCACATGTGAGCTTCATGCAAACGCAACTCTGCTTGCTTCCCATGAAAGAAACCTTGCCTTAAGTTTAAGTGTAGCCAAGACTTGACCCTCACTGGATATTTGAGCCAGGGAGGTTCTGGATGCTTGCTGGCCTCCATTTTACTTTCCGTTAATGAGATTAGCTGAGAATGTATGTGCAAATTGCTCTAAACTCTTATTTATTTTAGGAAGCTTAGAAATATCCCGCACTTTGCTTTAAGGTCTGACCTCCTGGTCTTTACAATAGGCATTGAGATGTTGAAATTTTTTTGGGTTTTTTTTTTCCTGTGGAGATATTCTCTGATGTATTTTAGAAGTTTTTATCTCAAAGGCAAAATTTGTCCATATTTTCCAATTAAGGTTTGATCTCAATGTCAATTTGTTTCCTCCTTGATTCCTAGATAAGATCATTTGTTTCCTGCCAGCATCTGCACAAAATGTCACATATCAAAGGACTATACTGTAACCACTCACCTCCTGACACTGTGTCCCATGTCTAAATCATGTCCTCAAAGAATCAATAACACTTAGCTTGGAAGACAGGAGCACAGTTCATGAGAAATTTTTTAAAATCTTGTTTCAATTGAAAGGCTTAAGAAAAATCCAAACAATTAATTTTTCTTAATCACAAAAATTTTTACTCACAGGCACATACATGCACATACATCTCTTTTTCCCTACAGGCCCCATTGGGCATAGGAACCTGGTGAGATCAGTTAATGGGAACTAAGTAGAAAATTTCCAGTCTTGTCTACTATCAATTCACTTGTTCTTCCAATCACACTAAGAAGACACTGCCTAAGAATAAAAAAAAAATTACCAAAGGAGTTCATGTACATCTGTTTTCCATGCAGATAAAAGCAGTTTTTCCTAGTGGCAGAGATGATCTGGCACAAATGTGCAAGCAAAGCCTGGCTATGGCAAGTGTTTTGATTCACACCCGTATGATTTATCCTTAGGTTTAAAAAAAACATGCAGCCTTGGGATCTGTGAAACCTGCTTTTTATCTGAAGATACACAGTACTCTTTGAGGGGATCTTTTTCAAACATTTCTTTAGGGATATATTTAGTAGAGTTCAATGGATATACCATGCTGTACATGGTCTTACATTTCCATTTCACAAATGCCTTTTGTAAAACTGTACCCATAGCATAAAAGGCAAAATTTTTTTGACCTATTTTCCAAAACTATTTCTTAACAACATAAGGATAAACTGGAACATAGCGCTTCATTAAGAGTAGTTTCCTGGCTGATCTCTGCAAATAAAAAACATGGAAGAATTTATTATTGCTTTTCAACAAGATATCCATAAGTCTACCCTGAACACCTGTTATTCTTCAGCTTGAAAGCTAATCACAGTTCCTCTCTTCCTGTTTTTTCCTGTAATTCCTACATCAATTAAGCCCTCTTAAGTCAATGAAAAAATACTGTCAAGCCCATTCTTAGTAGCAATTACACCTGATGTTCAGGAAAGCCAGGACTTTTGACATGAGATAAGAGATTATACACCAAAAGCCACCTAAAAAATTTTTCAATTATTACCAAGTGAAGCAAACCACTCTTAGCACAAAAACATTGCTTGTGAATAATTAACCTTTACAACAATAATGAACAAGTATATGTTACAAAGAAGAAATGGAAGATGATGAAAAAACCATGAGGCACTTCCCCTGTAAGCTTTATTTCATTCTCAGTGTAGTAATACATCCTGCTCTGAATAGCAGAACAAGCAACTATGTAAAGCCAGTCATAGTCACTCATGCAGTCAGGGCCATATAACACTAAACAAACTGAAGAAAATTAACCCAAGATTAGCCTCACCCCCTCCTTCTGTTCCTTAGTTTTGTTACAGGATGGACTCTGATGGGTGATATCAACTATTATTATTAATTATTAGATAACAAATACTGCTTTATGGAACTGCACATTCCATCAGGTCAAAGTTTCATTCCCAGTCCAATATTCCTCTGACAGTTTCTGGAGAAAGAATTTATAGATGGGGCAATGGTATGGTGACATTTCTCCAGGTTGTTTTCTGCCTCTGCGGATTAAACACTGACTGGATGTATTTAGCCGCTCTCAGTGCAACATTCTTTTCTGACCAGGTCCACCCATCTCTGAAATGGCACCTAACATCTTGCTGCAAGGAATGCCACAGGTTGCCTAAATACTCTGTGGGGGAAAAAGAGCTCTTCTCATGTTTCTTTTGTTTGGAGAGTGCTGGTTTAATAGGCAAAACTTCTCTTATATTTCCTAATCATTATACCAGGAGAGATAATAAGGAGTCATCCCCTTCCACAGCTGGTGAGATTTTGTAAAAACAGCCAGAAGCCTGGGGGTTGATTCCCCCTTCTGAAAGCTGTATTGTCAGGAGTGTGTAAGCCAGGGTCTGCAAAACATACAGGAGTACAGCAATAGTTCATGTCCCTCTCTGAATGCAGGGCCAACTGTCCTCAGAAACACTTCGTGGCATTAAATATTTGACCATCAATCCACTGCCCCAAAGGGTCATTATAAAGACTTTTCTTAAGAATGAAAGGAATCAGCAGGGAAGACAGTAAATTCCTAAAGCAAACCAGGGGCAGAAATCCAGCTGGAAATGGTCTTTTGCCCTGATTTGGGAGCAGGCATACCCCAAACTGCTGGATCACTCATACTGTGGGTGAGGCTTCTTCTCCTCCAAAACACTCAAGGCATTTCTATATCCTGCTACAGAGATGTGAATCACAGGATCATCAAGGTTGGAAAAGACCTTTAAGATCATTGAGTCCAACCATTAAGCTAGCAGCATTGTACTCACCACTAAACCCTATTCCTAAGTGCCACATCCATATGCCTTTTGAATACTTTCATGAGATTGTGATTCCCCCAGTTCCCTGGGCAGCCAGTTTTAATGTCTGACTAACCTTTCAGTGAAGAAATTTTTCCTAATATCCAGTCTAAAACTTTAGTGCAATTTGAGGCCATTTCCTCTTGTCCTATAGATTGCTACCTTGGAAAAGAGATCAATGCCCACCTCGCTACAACCTCCTTGAAGCTTGTAGGATTGCTGCTGGAGCGCCAGTCTGAGCTTCCCTCAATGTTTGCCCCAAGCTGGCCACTGCCCAAAATGATGGTGATGCCCTACACCAGAAATGTGGTTTTAGGCAACATGAGCTAAGCAGGTGTTGAAGCTGTGAGCATTTCTGAAGCACAGTCTCTGGGCTAAGCACGAGTGGGACACTTTTGAAGACAATGAACTACTCTCCCTCTCCCTTACAGTCAAGAGGAGCTCTGAGGGACAACATGCCAAAACCCCAAGCCTGGACTGGGCATCACCCTCCATCAGAGCCTTTCCACTGGGCATTAAGGGAGGAAAGTGTTTTCTCTGCTGTTGGCCCAAAGGGGAAACATGGGCAACAACTCAGCGGACTGGTGAACAGAGAGGCTGAAAGGACACTGACCTGTGCACATTTCAGGGTCACCAAGTGAAACAATTGTATTGAAGCATTAAGTGGCCAGGGCAGACATGGCTACAGAGCAGCTAAGCGGGCAGAGAACAAGATCCTTTGGCTACTCTACATCCCCCCTGCACATTCCCATTCCTTGCTGCTGGGATAATTAGTGCTGTCTTCCTTCAGCACAGGAAGCTTTCCACACAGACTTAAACAGAAACATAGGGGAATACAATTTTAGAAGGAAATCATTGACTTCTTGGGCAGCACAAAGGGCAAAACAATAGCAAATGGCATCTGGTTTCCGTCAGGCGTACAGACTCTGCAAATTAAAGCCCAAATGAATAAGAGCCATCCAAAAGGCTGATCAGTGTCATCTGATGGAGTCAGCTTAATTCAGGATGTGCCTCTTTGGTTTCTCAGTGCAATACAAAATTAGGAAAAAAAGTGGCAAATTAAATATGTATGTGGCCTTGGCAGAACTTTTCATCAGCTATAGAATATAAAAAAGGAGGAGAAAGCAATATACAATTAACAAGGCAGTAGGCAAAGGGAAAATGCAACAAATAGTCCCTAGCACCAAAACAGGGCTGCCACAGAGCAGCTGCCTGAGTCTGCCAAATTCCAAGGGAAGACTAGAAAAAAACAACCCACAGAGACAGAGCATCCCCACAGGAGAGATGCACGTCCTGTAAACAATTTCACTACTGTAAGTTGGTCTCTGAACTCATGGTGAGCAATTCCTGAGTTGCTAAGTCTGGCTATATGAATCCAACAGCACTCCTTTTACAGAGATCACCTACAAATATTTCAAAGAACTGAGGAAAAAGCACTGAGCTCCACCTATGCATTTTTGTTATAGGTATTTACATCACTTCTTTTTTTCCTCCTCATTCCCTCTCCTTCTGATAACATTGAAACATCTCTTTTTTAATAGTAGAAAGGTGCCAAGCAATTCAGCTCAGAATATTTTTGCGAATGAACAAGAATATGATAAATACTTGAAAATATAGTATGATTAGAAATTAAACATAGAGAATATTTTTTTGCTTCACTTGATATAGAAAAATTACCTAATTGTCTTCAAATACAAATTCTTTCAGCATAAAGCAAATACAATGCACTACTATATGAGATGGCTCCCCCATGTACATAATACTGTAATAATTAGGGCATTCTCCATAGCTGAGGGAAAACAAATTCAGATTCCTCATATGCCTAAGGAGATTCAAACTCTTTGGAGAGTGAGACAACCAGAGGATGTAGGCTATTTTGGAGGGGGTGGCTGTGACCATCTACTGAAACTGCTAAATTTTGTATAAAAAGTTCAAGTCTCCTATCAGCAGGAAGGCACATTAACATGCAGGGAGCTTCTGCTGCCACAAGGCTGAGAGAAATCAATCAGTGGGACTCCTGCTCCCGCAGCTGAGTACATGTTTTCTACCAGGTGGTCATTGTGCTGACAGACAGGTAACACGGGAAAGCACAGCCATGGTCAGGCATGAGATACGCTGTTTTCCAAGGGAACATGATCTAGAGCAGCCTAAGGACATGAGGAAATTCTGTCTACAGAAGCAAGATTCCCAGGATTTCCTTTTTGACTCCCTTCCCCATCTCTACCGAGACCATCTACAGCCCATCGACCTATGATGCTGAGAGCAGATTTTTTTTTACCAGGCAATTCATTCACTGATCCCTGACAAGAGGAAAGATTTATAAGGTAACAGCAGTGCTTCAGAGAAGAAATGGGACTTAAATATAGTGATGACCAAAGGGTCTCTTCATTCCAGATACGGGGCCCATAGAGATTGCCCCTCCCTCTCCTCTCCTTCAGCCTAGGCACACACAACTTGTCCTGCACAAGGTCACCTGCAGGACAAGATCCTTCCTGCTGGACTGTGGAGCCTTGACAGAGAAGGACACCCATTCATTCAGCTGTCAGTGATGCCACAGCAGCAAACACAGCATTAATTACATGTAATTATGTCCATGCTAGGACAGAAACCTCTGTTGTATATGAAACACTTAAAGGAAATAAAGCATACAATGCAGGGAATCTGAAATGAGAGCTCAGGGTTACAGGCAAAATTCAAATGCAGTATCTGGATTTAAAAAAAAAAAAGAGAGAAAGAAAAAATCAATCAGCAGTCTCTCTCAAGGCATTTCACCTCTAATTGAAGAGTGAATTGTGTTTACTTAACTGCTCATGCTCTTGACTGTCTCTCAGCAAATGAATCGTGATTACACTACATAAAATTCAGTGTTTGGCTTTCTTATGATCCCATAGGACTGGATTCCACACTTTAAGACACATATGTAAAAAAAAGACTGAACTTTGAAAGATATCTGTTCATTGTATAGAAAGGAAAAAGTTTCCTTCAAATACAGATTGTAGCCTTTCCAGTTCCTGTTTTCACAGCTGAAGTGGAAACCAAATGAAAGGGCACATATCCTAAAGGTAAAATTAAAGCTGTTTCACATTCAGACTAACATTTGTCAAGGGCTATGTAGGCTGCTGTAATCTAGGATACCTAAAATCATATTATGTCATAAACAGATCTTACACACAGAAGGATCTTAATTTTTTTTTCATAATGTGTATGCATAATCCTGGAGTCCTCAACTTTAACTACTGTAAAGGTGCTCAAAATTGATCAAAAATGATGTTTAAGTTAAAAATTAACTAGACTTTTGTCTCAAATGTTGTCATCACTGAAGCAAACTGAGGAACTACATGCAGCATTTATGAATCAAGAACAATTTATCAGAACAACCTGGCAATTTGAGTGAAGATGGTAATAATAATAAAAAACCACCACAGGAACTGAAAAAAGTTCTAAAACTTTCTGGCAAACCACTGTGTTTTAAAAGCCAACCTCCCAAATGCATTGTTCATCTCCACTTACTTGAAAATGACAGACGTGATTTTTGGGTCATCTTTTGTCAAAATGGCTCTACAGCTGGAGCACCAATGATTGGGTTGAGCATCTCTACATAGCAGGATTGCTGGGTACTGGGGTTGCTACACCAGTATTAACTGATCTTCCATCCAGTGGATGGGATATCGTGGGACAATTACGTCTCCTGACGTATGGCTGTTGTATGGGCTCTTCAAGAGGTGTGACCTAGAAGAGGCTTGCAGCAATGACAAATTGTGTTTATGACATTCCTGGCCCTAGGGACTGGCAAAGTGCAAACTCACTTTAAGATGAACTGGTACATCATTCACTGAATACCTCCTGGGTGGCTATGCTACAATTCCAAAGTGGTTTAAGCTATTATGGTACCTCATGCTGAGACACAGCTATGTTGCCTTCTCATCAAACTCCTCTAAGCCCATTAAGCACCATTCCCCCATTAGCTTCACCTGAAAAAAGAAAATGCAGAAACTAAAGGAAATTCACTCAGAAACAGAGGAGACCAAGCAGGTGGTAGAAACATGACCTTCCTTCATGAGGTCAAATAGCTTTATTGTGATTAAGCACTACAATACAGTATATATCCATAAAAAAACTCTATAGTGTATATAAATTATTCCTTCCATTCAGTAATTCTCTTTTTTTTTCAATTTTTTTTTCATTTCCATTACAGCTTTGGTACAATGTGATTTTATTATATTTTTAAATACTTTTAGCTTCACAAACTCAACACAAAGTACAAAACTAATCCGAATTGGGGATATTACAATCTACACAGTGGTGTTCAGTGGTAGGAAAAAATCTTACCTCAATGAATTCATGTCACTAGCTAAGCTATAAAGGCATACCTAGCAGACATGACAAAAATATGCACCATTAACCAGCAAACATTTTTTTTTTCAAAATTTATTTTACTTTTTTTTTTACAGGTTTTTCCAGCAGCAAATCACTTGAGCATAGTCAGTACTCGTGTCCTCAACTGATTATTCTGTTGTGTTCCTCTTCATTTGAAGGCCATGATTTATTTGTCAAATAATGCACCTCTATCCTCATAAATCTAAGCCACAGTGTCAGTACTTGACCTGCCACCCTGCATTGTTGATGCTCGCACAGTTTGTCCTGCAGCTGGCAGAAATAACTGGAACGTTATTGGAGGGGCAGTGTGGGGCAATCAACCGGAGGTTGTTCTGTGGGGCAGGAGGTATGACATTACAGTAGACAGGCATTCCAGTGGCTGTAAGTGTTCCTTGACCTGATTGATTAGGTAGCATGATTGGTTGTTGATATGATTGTTGCGGCAATCCTTGAGAACCCTGGGTCATTGGCACCTAGGTGGGAATATGGAAAGACGTAGGGAAAAAAAGATAGCAATTACTAAGCAAGTTAAAGTAGGTTCCAAGTATCCCTATATTCCTTCTAGCTGAATTTGAGTATGCTGTATGTTCTGCCAAAATGTGCTATTTTCCGCTGCTCAGAATTGTTCTCTTCTTTGAGGATTTTTTTGTTACAGAAGGTTTTAAAGAGAATTCTCTCTGCTTTTAGGCCCAGAAAGTGTCTCTGCCATGACCTAGTAGAATATGCATTACTGGGATCAGTGCAAACAGAAGACTTGACCCTGGTATATCTAGGCCATCTAAAAGGTCTAAACCTTTAACTTGATTATTAACCTTTGAAAAACGTTTTCAATATAGTAATTCTGAAGAAGTAAGGGGAAAATTTTACCCACAAGCAATTCCCCCATTTCCATCTGCATTGCTGAAGAGTTCTCAAAGAAGCTGAGGGAAAAGGGGAATGGCTGCTCAATCAGTGCAATCTGTTAAAGTGAATTAGATGTCATTTAGTTTCTTAACTGTCCAGAGGGACCAGTAGGAAGCGTAAGCACAGGTCACCTCTCACATGCGCTTGGCATAACTCACGCAAACTAGGTATAAAGGTGGGGAAATAAGTCTGGGTAACTTACGGACTTGGTAAAAATCAAGCCACTGCCTTCCCTCTCCCCAGAACCCAATAAACAATAATCCATCTGGCTACAGCTTGTTATAGAAGACATGGTGAGATCCTTGGCAGGAGTCTCCACAGATGAGTAATTTTTAACTGGATCAGGCAAAGCCCTCAACTTCATTACAGGAAACAGTACTGCACTGGCAAAAAAGAGAAGAAATGAACAATGTTCTTATATTTAAAATTAATTTTCTTCACAGGAAGAAGTCTAATTCCTTCATTCTTTGTGACATTACCCTCACTGCAGGCTGTAATAAATAGTTCATTTGAAGCATTCTGAAATCAGAACGAAAATCAGGAGTACTAAGACCATGTAAATAGGAAGCAAAGAAATGGATTTGGCTTAGAAGTGCATTCATCAGAAGGCTTCCTGCCACACAATATCCAAATGAAGTTACAAGAGCACTGTGTGATGCAAAAGCTTAATTCAATTAAGCATTCTCCAAGAAAAAAAGTCTTTCCTTACAGCTCCTAAATACCTGATAAGACGACATGGCTGGATACTGCACCATCATGCCTTGCACCTGATTTCCCTGTTGATTATTCATCAGGTTCTGGCTTTGGGGCGGCTGCTGCATTCCCATGAGACTCTGGAACCCCTGCTGCTGGTTTGGCAGGACAGGCTGGTAACCTGGAAGAAGAAAGACATCTTCAAATACCTTGCTGCTTGTAGGGGCAAAATTACAACAGTTCTAAGGTACAGCAAATGATCCCATTACTTATACCCACATTAGTTAAAAAGTTACTCTTTCCTGCAGAAATATTACTGGAAATGAAAAGTGAAGTGCAATAAACAAGTGCCATGAGCTGTCAGCCCTTCCAGGCTGACCTGAGTGGGCAGCACACTTTTATGATTTTTGACACTGTGGCAGGGACCACCTGGGGGACTGTCTGACTGCAGCACAGGGCTGTAAAGCCCTAAAGAGACGCAGGGTGCTACTGTCTTTTGGCTATTTCCTCAGAGGCAAAACTCCCAACAACTTCAAGGACACCAGCATTTGGCCTCCACGGTCTAACCCAACAATTTCTTTCAGGTCACATTTCTTACCTTCCTTGAAATGCAGCTCCCTAGCACAATATAAACAGAGAAGCCTTTATTTAATCAGGAAGAACATCCCTGTACACACTGGCTCTCCCTTGCAAGGTTTTTTATGCAATTAGAGCATATTAAGGGTAATAATCCACCATACTATTTTCTTGTGTGTCAAAGCAGGAAAATAATAAATCAGGGAGCATCCTCCCCACTCCTTGGTAGGAACACTGCTAACACACCCAGTGCCTGCACAAGGATGAGAAGCCGATGCTTCTGTTTTAACCTGTGACTACCTTTGTGTTCAAAGTCACCACGATACTGTAGATTTTCTGCTAGGATAGCTCCTCTAGGACTAACAGAGAAATGGGCAAAGACTGGATGATCTAGAGAGCCAAGCTGCTAATGAGGCATCAGAGTGGATGGGAAGGCAAGCACAAATAAAAAATTGCTCAGCAGCAATGTGATTTTGCCTGGGAATGAGCCTAGACAGATGGAACTGGGCTGGTTGGGTGATGGTGATATTTAGCAATTAAGGATTTGCAGAAAAAGCAGGAAAGGAAAGGAATATGCAGAAAGATCCTGCCCTTGAAAAATGTGGCCAGACATAGGTATTATAAATCTATGAATAATTTCTCCTTAACACATTTTGTGTTTTTTAGCACTCATATTTTTAACATGCAGTTATGCAGTGCACTGTTCACTCTGTAGTGATGTTTTTACAATAATCATATTTCAGACAAAGAACTACCAGAAGGAGCAACTGTGTGTCATCTTTCTATGAAAAAATTGTGTCACATCTGCTCAATTTATATTCATGAATACAGTTCCTGGTTCAATATACTTCACAAAGTGAAAAACATCATCTGGATATTTCTTCATTATGTAAGAGAAATAAAGTAACAAATGTCTCTGTTTCTGCTGGTCTATTGTCAATTGATAGCTTTCCTTCTAAATCTGTTCTTATGCCAGGGAAATATTGAGATTTCTGGTCAAGTATTTGGCATTAAAGCTGCCATTCCAGAGATTAATGTCTCCAGTCAACTGCGCAAAATAAAAAAAAAAAAAATCCATGAGTGATTAACTTGGCTGGGATATAGCATTAAACATCTCCCAAACTCACCAGATTATTATACATTCAGATTTGCTCTTTTCCTATGCCCAAACACTGTGTCAGCATATTTTTAGTCATAAAAATTACCAACATCAGAACTGCTGTAACTGAGTTTACAGAAGGCTTATACAGCAATAATAAAATTGCAAGTCCTCTTCTGCTCCAGTACACCAATTATGGCAGGGGGAGGGGATAAAGGATAGAAATAAAAAAAATAGCATTACTCTTCTGGTATTTGCAGGACTGGAAGTTTAAGTAGAGGGGTGTCAACTGGCAGCAGAAACAGCAGCACAAAATTCATCTCCTGCCACCTCAGGTTGTTAAAGTTAAGTCCCAGAAATGTGAAGAACCATAGATGGATAGTGAGCCAGGGATCAAGTGACTCTTTTGGGGAATGTAATCCAGCACTGGATTTGGGCACAGAGAACTGGATTGTAATGCATCAGCCCAGGGTGGCAGACTGGTGCTCTGCAGAGACAGACACCACTGGGGTCAAGTAGAAAGCAGCCCTTCTGTTATCTCTAGTAAATATGATTGCATTAACATTACTTTTGTGAGACTACTGCAAATGCTTTGCTCTGTGTTTAAATACACAGCTCTCTCTTCACCTCAGCTTTGTGATCCATGTTCTCCAAATATGACATATTTATGACCCAGTGCAAACACAACTATCAAACTGAAACAAAAAAATCATGGAAAAGTTGTAGTAGCTACCCATATGATAAATGTATAGGCATGATCTCCTAGGGGTGTTACAAAAACATAGTCATAGAAGGGACCTTGAAGACCATCTAGTTCCAATGACACAAACACACACACATATTAACACCCAGCTCCAAAAATCTCTGTACTAGCAAGCACTGCTCAGTACATGACATAACCACTCCAGGTTTAAGGTGCAGAAATATGAAAAGGAGACAGGCTGAAGAACTGAGGTCCACTGGGCTATGCATTATTATTTTAACAACCCTATTCTAGCACTCTCCGAGGACTTTAGTGATTTGTCCTGACCACAGGATATGTGCACTCCTCACCCCTGTCCCAACCTGCAGAGTACATCAGTTACACATCCCTGAAAATGAATAAGACTTTTTCCTACGCCTTGTGTAAGCCTTTTGCAATGCTCTGACCACACAGAAAAGCCTCAATACAAATACTTCACATGCACTCTAACATACTTCCAATTTGATTAGATGGGAACAAATAGGTTGTATCCTGAATCCACTTAGACTTTAAGAGAAAATAAGTTTTTTCTTCGTCCAGAAGGAAGTACTCTTGAATATTTAATGCCCAGACTTGTGAGTAGAAATGAGGATGTTTAAGAAGTTTATTGGCCTGTGTGTATCTTTGCAAAGATGCTGGCTATCATCTCTTCCTTGCTTCATATTCATGGACTTTTTTTTTATGATCAGTACCTGTTGGAATTAAATGAAGCTATAGGTGTCAGACCGTGCTGTAGAACCCAGTACAGCATTTAGTCAAAATCTAGCATCTTCAAGGTTCTGCACCTCAATAAAGCCACTTTATTTTACCTGATAGCAAAGCCTGAGCCTTTATAATGTTAAATACATGAAGAAAGATGCAGGTTTGTCCATTCCATTGAACCCAAAAATGTGACAAGGTACAAAAGCATATTCCAACATTACAGAGGAGGTACAGAATATTAAAAAGTGAATTTTTTTTTTATCTACAACAAGCTTTATAAGCAAGAAAAAAATGCTGTGACAAAACAAAAAAGCAACTATCTTTTCTGCTATATGGCTTCTGTTTCAGCACAAATGAAAGTAGAACAATTGGCACCCTAAGCAGCAATCCATTTGGACGAGAAGTTGTTAATATTGGAAAGCAGCTGTTCTGAATTTTCTATCACTGCACCCAAATTCTCCATGTAATATTTGAAACAGGTCCTCCAGTGTTTACTGGATGTAGATATCTTTGTATGTTTCTGCACTCTGGACAGGAAAAACAATGGAGGTGGGAGAATTGAGACTAATATCAACCTTTTAGCACTGTTTGTAAAACTATATCCTTCCTTTTTTTTTTCTTTTTCCTCAGGCACAGGCTATCAGAGAGTGCCATTCCACCAAAATTATTTAATTTGTACACACAGAGCACAGTCATAAACTACGCCATGCTCTTCACGTGCTATTTACTTTTCAGTTACATGGAAATAATACTGCATTCTCAAAAGTCTTGAAAAGTGACTGCAATGCATGAGAAACCAGGCATTACTGGGCAGAGGTGGATATTTTGGAGCTACACAGGTGTAAGAAAAGCAAGAACAGGAAGTGGCAACATGCTTATGCAGCAATAGTTTTCTTTGCACTTGCTTTTTTGCTCATTAGCTTTCATACTACATGAAGAGTAATCCTTAAAAGCCTCTTTACAGTCCCCTGAGAACATACATACGTGGGTTATTTTCTAATGGCAGTACACATCAGATGAACCATCCTATTACTGCAAGCTCCAGGGCCTCTTTACTGCAATTATATCATCCTGCTCTGTGCTATCTCTGCTACAAAGGAGGATTTTTTAAAATCAGGGCAAACATGAGAGACATTGTTAAACAACCAGAGGAACAAATCGTGCACAGAATTTCAATGAATGCCTCAGAGGAAAGATGAACCTTGGATTCCAGCTGAAATGGAAGAGGCCGTCATATCATCAAGGTAATTCTCTGAACCTTTACAGCCTATCTCACCATGCTAAAAGTCATCTAACTTAAACATCCCAGGGGAGAAATGAAAGATCCACAAATGTTTCAATTTTCTAATGAGGCTATGCAGCTCAAAAGACAAAATGTAGCAGTTTTACACCTTTGCCAGTAGTGTCACCCAGAGCTGCAATTAGAGCAGCTCCTGGCTGCTCAGCATACATCCTTCATGAATGGCACATTCATGTTGGCAGAGACTTTCTCATTGCTCGTTCTAGATTTGAAGCATGTGTTACCAACGTTGGGAACATGTGTATCAGCACTGTGGGTAAAGAGTGTCTGACGAGTGCAGGCAAGAGTCCCTAACTGCAAATCTTATTGTACTCTTTCCACTTGAACAGACTCCTTGCATCCATGCCCACCCAACGCAAACACATTCACTCACAGTTCTTTTGATGTAACATGATTTGAGAGCAGACCTGCTCCCTTTCTGCTTCATTCAGTGTAGTGCCACCTAAAATTCAGGTACCTTGCCAACACACTGCAGTGGCTTAGGCAAGCAAAGTCCAAAAGAAAGTCAAAAGAGAAACCTCAAGCAGAGGTAATTGGGGTAGGTGGAATGCTGCACAGAATCTGGTCATGCTCCTGCCTGCTCTGCAACTAGTGCAGTGCCTTTCAGGTGCCCTATGCCATCCTCCCTTTCCTTTCCCCTCCCTCCCCCAGTACAGACCAGTTCAGTCCCTGCAGCAACTGCCAGGACCACTGGGAAGAGACTGAATTTGAGCTCACATGAAAAAGCCAAGGAGAACAAACACCAACTCTCAGTATGGACCCTGTGAAAGCCTTGAAAATATCTTAACAGCAAATTCTGCACACAGAAGGTGCTTACGTTTGCAGAAGGCTCTCCAAAACTGGTAAGAGCTGAGAGGCAAGATAAAACCATGATCCTTCCTGTCAGGAAGCACACCTCTTTCTGAAAAGTTTAACGAGCTCACTCTGCTCAACTTATTCAAAAGACAAAGAAGTATCTGCAAATAGATAGTTATGCTGGTTTTGGCCAGGGTAGAATTAATTTCCTTCCTAGTAGCTGGTATGGGATTAAGTTTTGGATTTATGCTGAAAACAGTGTTGATAATTCAGGGATGTTTTAGTTGTTGCTGAGTGCTGCTTACTCAGACTTTCTGCTTCTCACACCACCCCATCAGCAAGGAGCCTGAGAGTGAACAAAGAATTTGGGACGAGACACAGGTGAATAAAGGAATATCCCATGCCATATGACAACATGCTCAGCATATAAAGCTGAGGCAAGCAGGGAGTGGGGAATGCTCAGAGTGGGCATTTTTCTTCCTGAATAACTCTTAGGTATGAAGGAGCCTGCTTTCCTGGAGGTGGCTGAACACCTGTCTGCCCATGGGAAGTGGTGAATGGATTCTTTGTTTTGCTTTGCTTGCACACATAGCTTTTGGTTTCCTTATTAAACTGTCTTTATCTCAACACATGAGTTTGCTATTTTTTAATTTTCTGGTTCTCTTCTTTGTGCAGCTGGGGAGAATGACTAAGCAGCTGCATGCAGCTGAGTTTTTGGCTGGGGTTAAACCATAACAATAGTTCTTGAACAGACCAGAAAATGGTATAATAAAATTACATGTCTGGAAGATAAACCTAGAACTTTTCGGATTAGAAATAAAATTCAAAGTTTCAACAGACCCTATAATTAACAAGGAGGCAATTTACTGAGAGTGGAAGCACATTTGTATCACTTAAAACCTCTGAGGATGGACATCTTGCTAGAAGATATTCATCAGTTTAATAAGTAGTTCTGGTAATAAAAATGATTAGAATGTACTCATTGTCCAGTATTAGTCAGACCATTAAATTACATATTCCAGATTTGAAATACTTAGGAAAATGTTAGCCAGTTAGCTCTTTAACACTTTTCCTGTCTCCCAAGGAAAAGGACTAATCTTCTGCATATGAGACAGGATCCTCTCCCCAGTCTCTCCTCCCTTTAATGACATGCTGGCAATACCACCCAGTTCATTCCACAGTCAGAGTTCACCTGTGTACAATGGATATTCTAAGAGATATTTCTGGCCTATTTTAGTTTACTTTGCCCTGGCTGGAGTAGTGCTCAGCAGACTTTGTAGACTGAAGAATATGGTTTGTATCTATTCCCACAATTTTACTAGGCTACGTTCTCCTCTCCGTTTTGAAATAAGTTATGGGCAAAGTATTAAAGTGGATGGATGTAGCTTTTAATTTCTAATAATACAAATTTACAATTCCCATTATTAAGTTATAATCAGAGAAGAAAAAATGTCATTGTAGAACTACAATTCACTCATAGACACATCAGTACATTTGGTAAAGTTTTTGACAACTTTCTTTTTTACCAAAAGCTCTGAGCTGGTCCATCCCTAAGTATTTATAAAACTGGAAGGAGGAAAAAAAACTGAAGCAAGCTGTTCAGCAAGATTGAACACTGTCTTAGAATCACAGAATGGAATCACAGAATTGAATCACAGAATTGCTTAGGGTGGAAAAGACCTCTAAAAACATCAAGTCAGTGGACATTGCTCTAACACTGCCACATCCATCCCTAAACCACGCCCCTAAGCATCCCAAAGAACCTTTGGATTTTCAAACAGACCTTAAAAGTTATTTGTAAAATAGGAGGAAAGCCAGCCTAACTGGGGAATCATGCATAGGACAGTTGGCCAAGTTGTGGGAGCCACATAATGAGCACAAGTGAGAGCAGGAATTCCAGGCAAGTGTTTTTGGTGGCCAGAACAAAGCCCTTCTTGTTCCAGAAGAGGTCCATCAGTCCCTCCTGACTTTGCATGAGATACTCAAGTACTGGACTGAAACCAGGTGTTTCACCTCCTACGTGGACATTGTAACACCATCCCTATTCACTGCTTCCCCTAGAGGAGAGCTGCTCCAAGGCACTGTGTTCTTGCTGGCTTCTCATGTTCAGGTGTGATATGTTAGAATTGGGTGCCCAATCACCCAAGGTTTGGGGTTTTTTTTTGTTATGCAGTTGACCATTATCTGGCAAGTTTCACTGCAAATGATGGACTAAACTGTCATGGAATGTAAACGTATTCTATAAATTTAAGCTAATTTTGATTTTAGCCTCACCTCAAAGTGACTGCAGTTTGGAAGACTCCCAAGAAGACACATTAATTAAGGTCTCCCTCCTGGTGTTATTTTCTGTATGAGTCTGAAGATTTAAACTGCATCTTGTGCAGCTGGAATTCAAACTACTTTGTATACAATTTTGTAGTTTAAGCTTGGATCTAAAATCCAAAGCACACTGCAAAGCAAATCAGCTGCAGTTGATTTGTCCATTCCTACTGTGCTTTCTCTCTGCAATACACATAAAAATGTCTTGACCTAGTAAGACATTTCAGCTTTCTAGTCTACTTGAAGCCATCACAGATAATTTATGGGTGTGAACTGGACACCATGTGAGCTAGAAGGACAAGTACATAATAGCTGAATGCTAAAATTCCATCTCTTTCTCCTCTAAACACAAGACCATGCAATTATTTAGCTTAATTTTCACACACATACAAAGGGGGGAAAAGCCAAACAAGAATACCTATGCCTGAGATAAGGAAGTCTTAAGAAGCAACAGAAAACATATGGAGGTATGAGGTAGCACATAAAACAGCACATGTCAAAAGCCACAGCAGCACAGAGACTCATTTTGCCCATAGCACTTGGCAAGTTCAGACCCTCTGAAAACAAGAGGAGCCTTTTAACACAAGTTTGGCTTCTTTCATTTCAGGTGAAAGCACATCCCACTCCAACAGTACAGCCTGCAGGGGAAATCATGGGTTATTACGTTAGATTTGTTTTCAAAATTTTAAACTAATGGCATCAATTCTTTCAAGTTTACGAGATCAAAACAATTTTTAGCTAACGGCACTCCAGCCACATTCACTGGAAACACGTAATGCAGCAAATGTATTCCTTAAGTGATTACAATGACAGTGACTCGAATAATTCTCTGCAGAGCTGAGGTTATAAAACTGCAGTTGAACTTTGAGTCTTGAAACATAATTGCTGCCAGAATCATAGCTCCAAGTCCCTAAATTGGCCATAGCTCTGCAAAAAACACATTCATGCTCCCCAAACCTGGTAACAGACCAGTAGCCACATTTGTTGTCAGACTCACACACCAAGAGTATTCAGCTGCACTAAGAAACTCAACAAGACGTACATGCATCAGAGATATGAGCCAGTAAGATTTATTATCACAAGAGAAAGAACAAAATCCTGGATAAAAGAAGTTGGACTGTCTTCCCCACCCCTCTTTCTCACTTTGGTTTACAAAGCTACAAATCCCATGAAAACAGTAGTGCAAAAATGTCTTCATCCAGCTTCAGATGAAGAAATAAAACTGGGAAATTTCCTGCAATTTTGAATTATTCCAGAGCAACCTATTTGTTGGATTTAGTAAAAGCTGCTGATGAAAATACTCAGCTACACTAGGGGCTTTTTTTGTGTTTCTTTGGTTTTTTTTTTTTTTTTGGCTAACAGCTCTGAAATTGCCCATGTGGCAAGTTCCTCTAGAGGGCTAGAACAGGATCTACCCAGGTGAACTGCCCCTCCTTGTCCTCTTGCTTTATTTTTCCTCAAAAAACTCTATGAAATCTTGTTTGTTTTGCAATCCCAGGGCGCAGAGCATTTGAAGCACTGATAGTTTCATGTGCTACTCAAGACAATGCTGCCAACTGGGAGCATTTCTCCACTGCTAACAAAATGGAAAAAAAAAAGGTAGGGAAATAACTTCGCTAGCAAACCAAACCCTCCTGGTCCAAATAATGTGCAGGATCAGAGCCTTGAAAATATACTTTTAAACTCTGCTTTTCCTATATAAACTAAAATAAGGTACATTTTTACAAAAGCCAAGATAGTCTACGTTTTGCATAGACTTTTCCTTGAGAATAGTCACTGCATAAAACAAATTAGTTCACCTGGGAGGTAGAAAGCCTCCTGTTGGGGTGATTTAGATTGTGGCAATGAGAAATGATGGAAGTAACACCACGTATCACACTGTAAGATTTAGCACTTCTTATATGTCAAAGAAATAACCATTACCTTTTATTCATTCTATTACCTTTTTTCTGTGGTGCTGAGTTCCAACCTGGAAATGAGGAATACCATTATCTTTAAAAAAACATTTATATGCATGCTCGCTGTCCCATGGGTGAAAAAATGTTTTTGCAATGAGTGCTGAACTCTTATTTAGTGCCTTGTACTCTGTCATCCAAGCAACTACCTTTAGGGCAAGCACACAAAATCCTGGGCAAATTGAATTTATGGATCACTAAAGGATGCATGTCCACCCCTCAGTTACTCTTCCACACCTGAACAGAGTTGGTTTAAAACTCAGTGACTTTACTACTGAGTAAAAAGGCCCAGACAAGTAAGAGGTATGATTAAATACTTTCATTATATACCTAATGAAATCACATACTGTAACATCTTCTGAGACTAAAATTTTAATTAAAGCAGGCTGGCATTTTGGGTTTTTTTGCTCCCCCTTATATTCCAGGGGAACAGCAGGTAAGGTCAAACAAAAAGCTTATGTGATAAAATTGCGTGAGAGTGCTCCTGGGAGACCTGGCATTATTAACGAGAACATGAAGAAGGGCACAGTTGAACAGTTCAAAGATAAATGATTGCATTCAGTTTACTTTTTGCTATCAGTTGGAGAACCTAAGAGTGCTGTTATTTGAAAAGAAATGTATATAAACAAGGATCAAAAAGAGCTTGAATGGATTCAAATACAGTAGACTTGTGGCTGGAGAAATATTTTTCTTCAGTTTAAAATCTGTATCTCTTCCTTTACTTCTCTATATAAAGGATTTTCAAATTATAGGGGCAGCTTTAAGATGGACTTGCTACTAATAAATGGCTTGATGCTGAAAATAAACCTGTTCTTTCTGAGAACCTAAAACCATGTAATTATATGACACTTTAATAACTTATTTTATTTCCTTTCCAATACACATTTATTTTATGTTTTGAGACCTTTTAGCACTCTTCTTGCTCTTCAAAAGCGATGACAAATATTTCTTGCTCTTCTCCCTCAAGATAAATCTAAAGATAAACAGAGAGGCATGTCTTACAGACATGGTATATAACTCAAAGCTTCTGTAAGATTCTGAAAAGAAAATTCTATTTTTAAGACAAATCCTTTTATCTCACTTCAGTAAAAAAAATAGAGGGAACAGCCAGCTGCAATCCAAAATAATTGCAACACAATAATGCAGGGCTCCATTACAGCAGCCTAATTCTAGTAAAGCAGCTGATCCAGGATCTTGGCACTTGCCCAGGCCCTGGAGCCTGACTTAAATGCATTAAGCCAAAGCATGTGCAGCTGTTTTTGTAATCTGAGGCTTCTGCATTTTAAAGGAGACCAAGAAAGGAAAAAAAAAAAAGAAAGTCACCCAGCCAGCAAATGACAGGCTCAACAGCTTTGGAGAAACGAGCTTCGGACAGCATTTCCCCTTGGCCCATACCATGAGCAAGGGTTTAGATTGGAGCATTGCAGACGCCCAAAGCCAGCTAAGGTGACTGCAGGGAGGGTACTTCAGGACCTGGGAGGGCACTACATTATTCTGAGAGGGGTGAAGCCTTCTCATCCCAGCAGAACTAAGCCACTGGAGGCATGTACTGCAAGCTGGTGCACAGTTCTCACGACAATGGGGAGGTCCAAAATAGTGCTAAGGATCATCCAGGAATAATCCTGCTCTCAGCCCCTGCCCACCAATCTCAGCAACCTTAAGGAGTCAACTGAGAATGATGGGCAGGCAAATAGATAATTTTGGAGAAAATACAGGATGCTCTTAAGGGAGATTTACTGCTTAAAGACCAAAACAGATGCAAATCTGGTAGTAGCCCTTACTGTAGACACAGACAGTTACATTGATGAGGTCTGCTGGAATTCCTCTTTAGGAGGTTTTTGAATAGCTAATGTACAACTACAACACCAATGTGAGAACACATTTGTGTTGCTAGAAATACTCCTTTGGCATATGACATGCTCATTAGAAGAAGAGCAGCTGCAATACTCCCCATATGTACCTGTGTCTGTCTATGTTTGCATTGTGTCACATAAAACAGTTCATGGCCATAGAATAACTGTTATATGCAATATCTATTGATTTTGTTAGTAAATCCCTAAGGAGCTGTGCAATGGGACAGCTAAATACCAAAACAAAATTCAGTATGATTCAAAAAAAGCACAAATACAAAACTAGCAAGATCAAATTTTCCATGCCAGCTATAAACCACAGATTCACTGAATTTCAGCAGATTCATTTCTTCTGGTTTGATTTCTGGATTGACCCCTAATAAATAATGGCAGATCTGAGTAAAAAAAAAAAAAAGTTAAGCCCAGTGTATTGATCTGTCTATAACTTTGCTCTTGATGTCAGCTGGTTATCTTGGCATCACCTCTTGATACTGATGAAGTATCTACAAGCACAAGCTCAAAGGGAACTTCCATGCCAGATATTGTGCAAACTTCAAGGAATAGCTGCAGTCCCTACAGTGAAGATGATGCATTTCTGAAGAGAAAAGACAACTGCATATAGAAAAATAAGCACTCAAATGAAATAATTTGCCCAGAGAAAAAGAGAAGACCGCACAATATTTTTCTGGAAAGTACACCAAAATATGTGCACTGAGTGCTTAGACCCCGATTCTGAGCAGGGACTGCTTGGGCAGGCTGCTGCTCACCAGCATGGTTGTGGAGATGGATAGTCCCTAGGCTCTGGCCGCTTCTGCCAGGCTGTTTTTTTCCACACAACTCCAGGTACAAGTTCCTGCCCTGCCCACATCCTCTCTATTGGAAAAAGCCTGCAGTGTTCTGGTTCACTGCACCGTGTTCCATTTTACTGTGGGCAGACTGGGGTAAATGACTGCTAGCATCATGTCACTAACAAACCCTGCTTTTTCACCTTCACAAGCTGGGTTTTTGTTTTGTGTCTCAGCCTCAGGAAGAGTTTTCATAAACACAACATCAACCGTAAATACTGCCTGCAACAAAGACACAGCCACTGCCTGCTGGCAGTCTTCCTCCCCACGGCTTCTGCATACACCTGCAGGTACCAAATCACAGAGCAAAAAGCCTCGAGTTTGTTTGTTTACCTATAACATAAGGACACAGCAAGTTGCAGACTACAGCCCCCAGCTCGATGCAAACAGGCGCAGGGAGGATACTGAAGCCAACAGGACTTTGATGGAGCATATGTCTGCCCATATGGGTCCAACTGCAAAAATCTCATCTTTTCCAAGTGCAACCATGCAGAATGCAATCTAAAGACTACTGGGGTTAGCAATCGACCTTAACCAGCTCTGTACCGTATTAGAAGCACTAGCCTGCAACACAGTGATTACTCCAGCCCCTATACAGCAGAGCCTTTGAGAATTTGCTTAACTTTTAAGCATGTAAGCTAATTTCTTCATTTCAGAGCAATGATTTTCAGGTTTGAATACACTTCTGGACCAGGGAACTCAATCTCTTGAAGGAGAGGATCTCCAGTGGGAAAGATACAAGCACATTTATTAACACTGTATTCTTATTATTGCTTGAAAAGATTTCTGAGAAACTTGACCAGGCAGGTAGCAATCAAATTAAGGAGAGAGAGGTCCTGTTCCAATAAAATTCAGTTCTACAATATATGAAACACATTCCTTTCTCAAATCCTTCTGCTCAACAACTGCTCAACCCACAAGAGAAAAAATAGGGCAAGGTAGGACTGAGCCTGTATTAATGCGTGGCCCTCGCACTTGTATGTGCCTATAGGAAAGAGCCATTAGAAAAAACAGTGGCTAGGTACCGAGAGATATTGGCAAATAATAAACCAAATGGCAATCAGGGATGAGACTACCTTACTTCACTTCTGTGGCACAGACACAGGGAGCTTGCACTCATGTTTGCCAACCCTTCTAGTTTACTGCGGACACTACTTAACATTTCCCATCTTTCTCGATTAAAAGTGCCTTAATGAAACTTGGTTAAACCTTTGCTAAAGCAACTGCTTTTGCAATTGAGACCCTCCCTTCCCTTTCGCGCTTGAAGTACGAGGTAAAAGACCTGTAAAGTGCCTGTAAGTATTTTGTATCAGTGTCTGCTCTGGGCATCCACTCCATTCCATATCACTGCAGAAATGTAAACACTAATGGCAATTCTGACATAGGTACAAAAGCAATACATTTGATTACTGCACTACGACTGGGCTGTATCTTCCAGCTAAAGCTTTTTCTTTGAAGGAGGTGAAGGGTGGACTCTAAAGGTGTGGTCATCCCAGTGCCCAGCTTCCCCTGTGGCCAAACCGTGCATCTTACGAAGGAGGGAATAAATGAGTAAAAGAAAAAATGTCTGGAAAACTCAAAAACATTCTCCTTTGACAGCCCAAATAGAACACCACCAACTTCCGAAACTATTTTTTTTGTTGTTTGACTTAGTATCTATAGGCAATTTTGTTTTATATTTTACTTTGCCTTGGGTGTAGAGGATGTGTGGGGTATGAGTCTCATTTCAGAGGAATTTGAGTTTTTGTTTCAACTGGCTAAGGAACGTGCAAAATAACTTGTTCATACAGTTTTAAAAAGTCTTTTGATGAATTGGGCAGCTAAATTCACAAAGCCTGCCTATTTCCATGTCACAGGGAAATGCATTGTCAACTCTTGCAGAATAATACAAACAAAAAAAAGAAAAGAAAAAAAGAAAAAAAAACAATAAACCAAAAAAGAAAACAGGGAATGCTTGGTGGGTGTAAACTTTCACCTTTACCTTTTCTAACAAGGGTTTAGTGTCGCTTTTGAAAACAAGAGGATTAACACCTGGAGTCACAAATTCCTTCTGTAATTCACAAAAGAATTTAATAAAAATGACACTCAGCAGCAAGGTTTCTTGAACAGCTGTGCCAAGAAATCTTGGCTCAAAGAGAGCTGAAGAAAAGGAGAGGGAGGATGAAGCTGACTTTAGAAGACATCACTTATTTTCTGCATTGATTCCCAAGTTGGACACCAGGCTGACAGCAGTGCTTGGGAAAGGGGCAAGCATCAATCCCCCAATCCCTGCCTCACTCATGCTAGGCACAGTCTTTCTGCAGGCTTGAGAAAGCCTGGAATCAGGCCCCTGGTCAAAATGTCCAGCTAGAACATGGCTCAGTTCAGCTACAGGAACAAAACCTCCCCTCTATGCTCTTGCTCATCCCCAGCTTTCACTACACAGCACGTTGGCTGGAAAACTCCCACTGTAGCTGGTCCAGTGTTATCACTGCAGAAGAGGATGTTGGTTAACTCAACCAGTGCAATGGCCCGACATGGCTGATCTGCCAAGCAAGAGCATTTTATAAACTTCTTCTGCAAAACCCACAGGATCTGTCCTGATCCCCTTATCTCCCCTCAAGGTATCTGCAACTGTGCAACTGTAAATGATGTAAAATTCACTTTCATTAGTGAAAAAAAAAAAACAAACCCCAAAGCATAGCACAAATTTAAACATAGGGAAGTCTTCTGGATATTTGTGCTTTGTCTGCTGTGGGTCTCTCCATGGTGATGTCTGCCCTTAGAAATCACTGGGGCAGACCTGCCACAGCACATTTGCTGTCACTTAATATTTTGCAACCCCAGCAAGGCTGTGTTTACAATATTCGTGGCCAAAAGTATTTGCAAAGTCTGAGTTCCTGATGGGTGCCAGCTAAGCAATCAAAGCGATGGAAAATGCACAATAAAGACCATAAACATATGGAGTCTTCAACTCAGCATAAATACTGAAGATCAGCCTGGGTGTGTTTGTCAAGGTACATTTGAGAGCCAGCAGCAGAACTTCTTCCTTGCATACATCATACATTTTGATAGCTTTTTGCTTGCCTGGGACGTAGTACATTCTGAGTGCATTACTTCTTTCTGCTTATTAGTTTTCTAATCTGTAAAATAACGTTTTGAGGGGTGGCATCTTCATAAAACATTTTGAAATCCAGCAGTGCTGAAAAGTACTATATATATTCAATTGATAAAGTCAATGGAAAAACATCTGACCTTCAATATAATCTATAATAAGGAGAGACCTTTAAGTGCTGAATTAGCTAAGAGTTACACACAGAGCTTTGCAAAATTTTCAGTTAGATGAAGAATGCTTCTTTGACCACAAAAAAAAAAAGATGTCTGGGTTTTTGTTTTTTTTTCTGGCAGTGCCTGCAAAGGGTAGAGCCACATTCCCAGAGTTCTAAGCCTGTCAATACTGGCAGGAAGGTGAGCAAGAGGGCATAGTAAGAGCCAGCTGCCAGGGCAAAATCTTAACTAAAGGTCTCTGTGAATCAGATATTTGTCAGCAAAGCAATACAAATGGATTTTTTTCAAATTAAACTGGAAGAGTTTATAGAGGCTTTACAATGCTTGCTAAAGGCATCTGCCAGCTTCCCAGGCTCAGCTGAGGTGGGAGAGATGTTTTATGTGGGAAAAACAGGTTTCTTAGTGTTTTGGTTTTTTTAACATAAATCTGGAGTGTCCTCCAACATTAATTCCTCTGATCCTATGAAATAATCTATGTACATAGGGAGAAGTATATGTGAATTCCTCTATGTGCAATCATTGAATTTAATACAGTACCATCCTCCAAGTCATCCTTAGGCTAAAACACTTGTTTCTTGCTTACGTGGTCTGGATGGGGTAACTGATTTCACATACCCTTTCTGGGGCTGCTCAAAGTCAAACCACAAAGCAGCTGCCAAAAATGTCTCTTCATGTAAAATTTACAACATGCATTTCTGAAGTGGTAGCTGATGTGCCTAGCCAATCTGCTGAAAACGTTTATGTAGCTAAAATTTTTGAAAAGAGAAAATCACAGGATCTGCAAACACATCTGCAGCACATTCTTTAGCAACTACTGCTCATTCTGAGTGCCAACCTTGAGAATAAACACTAACTTCTGTAAAAGGACAAACCTAAGTCATACCTTTAGACTACTGCTCATGACAAGGAACTTGACCTATAACAAAAAAATTTCCATTGGAGAGACTGCTTAATTTTAAACTATTAGCATATCTTTTTCACATTAAAAAACAGAGGACTGCAATCTTCACATTTTAGCAAATATATCTGCTGCAAATAAATAATTTTCTAATTATAAAACTGACTGCTTTATAGACCTTGTTCTTATATTCTGGAATGAGCTATTGCATCAATTAAAAAAAAATACTTTTTTTTTTCCCATCACAGGAGAAGCCATGGCAAATTGGTTCATAAATATTCACTGGTATTTTAGGCATGGCTATAAAAAAGGAGATATTTTACTCTTCTGAAAACCGTGCATTTAATGTCAGAGCATTCCTGCAAAAGAAGAGTTGAGGAGAGTCTCTTATTGCAGTGAAGCCCCAAACCAGTCACAGGTCACACTCATGAGCAGATCTACGACTATGGCAGAAGAACAAAAATATGATGGATGAGCTTGCATCTGTGCAGAGTTTCCAGTGCTGTCACCAGGAGCCTGCCCGGTGGGGAGGCTGAGCTGGCAGATGGGAGCAGCCCCACTCGGCACGCTTGGGACAGGGACAGGGCGGGCAGGCGGTGCGGGCACAGCTGGTCCTTGCCCAGGTGAGTGGCTCTGGCTGCTGAGGCACAGCTGTCCCACTCCCCAGCCCAGGCCTGAGCCAGAGCACTGCAGCACAGTTCTCAGTACCCATGCTGCTCCTGCTCCCAGCTGCTTTCCATGATTCAGGGGAAGCATTCCCCTGAATGGGGGATGGAGGCACTAATTATGCCTTAGGCATAAATAACTACTTGTGACCTCCCTGCTACACCATCCTTGAGCTCTCAGGTAGGATAGCTCGCCTGCAAGTGCTTTCTGGATTTCATAAGGATTTTTATTTTAAGTCCACGAAATTGATTAATTTGGTGGATATTCTGCACAGATAGCAAATAAAATCTATGAGGCAATGGGGCTCCTCCTCCCCATCTCCAACTCCATGGCTCACGATTGCCATGTAGCTGCTCTTCCTGCTACACAGCAGAGTAGGAGAGGAAATGAGCTACAAAAACAAAGCTGCCCCCTCTTCTGAACTTCTTAGAAGAAAGAAAATTAACAAATAGAATGCAAACTGCTAGTGTTGTTAGACTTAATTACTAATAAAAGTAATAATTACAACTATAAAGCATGTCCCATAAAAATGCTCTTCTTTACAGTGTTTCCATGTAAAAATAGAATAATAATAAAAAACCTGGGGCTGCTCAGATTTGTTTGATAAAGTAAGTTATGATGCATTAAAATATACACAAATAAAAGTTCAGAATAGTACCAAGGCTATAAAGCACGAGCATAACATATTGTTCTGGCAAGTGATAAAACTGCTCACAGTGACAGCTGTGATTTATGGAAGCAATTCAAATACACTTTGAAAGTATATTAGCTTCGCCTCTGCCCACAAAGGGTGCATATTAGCAGGGTAGGCCATGCTGGTGATAAATTACATACCAGCAAGAAGTGAAGGCAATTGGCAACATCAGATGCCTGAAGGCCCTGAGTTACTGTGATAATGTGGTTTTCATGATAATACCTCACATGCGATGGCATCTGAGCACCAAAAGAAACACATCAAAGCTGTATTTTCGTTGGGTCTTTGGAAGATAATGTTACAATGGTGAGAGTGGTTGAGACTTCCCAGCAAAAGCTGACATTCAAAGCATTTACAAATTGGCTCTGGAACAAAGTTTGGCACAGAAGGTCACAATTTAGATGCTACCTCTTGGGTGGAAGCTGGAAAATAACTGCCTCCTGCTTCCAGGTTGTAGGCACTGAAGCAAGCTGCAGGCTATGGACCTACAGCACACCTACTGCATGGCTTCAGCACAGTGGGGAAAGGGACCCAAGAGCTGCTGTGGTTTAGCTCTGCTAACACCCAGAAGGGGATAGGACATTGCAGCCACCAGCTGCAACACCCCTTCTGTGGGGGAATCAAGTTGTTGGGCACACTTGTTCACTGAACACCCCAGTTTAATCTCACAGAAAAAGCCACACTCTTCCCATGGCTCAGAGCAGCACTGGAAAAGGAACACAGAAAAAGCATGATGACAAAGTCTTAACACACAGCAGGGTTTCAGTAATGTAAAGCATTGAAAAATTATTTTAAGACACTTTGGGCTAAATTCTGCCCTCTGACGTACTAGCAGAGATGAAGACTGACTTCAGAGTCAACCTGTACTTCAGGGGGTGTCCTTTGAAGAGCACACATCCCTGGGCAGTGCTATGGAGAGCCACGTGCCAGGCTTTTCTCATATTACTAGTGAAAGTTTAATAAATTCTATCTGCCTCCAATTATTACAGTCCTCCCATTCTGACATACCAGTGAGCACATCTTTGTGTCCTGAATTAATGACTAGGCCAAAGCAGTTACATCTTGCCATGGATCAAAAGAAGTCTATCAGCAGCTATACTGTAATGAGCTCATCTGCAAAAAATAAAACACATTTAACAAAGACTTTCTGTCTGGTGAGAATTTTTAACTTATTTAATCCAAAACACTCCCTTGGGAAGTGATAATTAAGATCTATTCTGTTTCTATGATACCCATTACAGTACAACCTGAGGACCTCAGACAAATGGCATACGCAAAAAATAAGTCTGTGAGTAACTTTTTAGTGGAAGTTGGCCATTTCTGGAGTTTTTCTGAACCTACAGGCTCTGGATGAAAAATGGCCCAGTGACACCGCAACTGAAACCATATAAAACACCTATACATGGATTGATACTTTAAAAGTAAAAGTGAGCTAAATGCTTTCTCGACAGATGCAGGCTTGGAGAAAATGGAAAAAGTGATAAAACTGATTTTCCTAATTTTCCTATAACACAGGAAAGAAGAGCTCTGTACCTCTTTGAACCTGCCCCCTCTGTAGTTCTAATCGAATAGTTAGAAGAAAAAACATTTTTCTTGAATTGAAATTTTAGGTAGTACAGATACTACAGCACATTTCAGGCTATCACTTCCTTTTATTTACAGCTCTGCAGCACCATGCTTCTATAGAAACATTTGCAGGAATTGAACTGATTGTGTGTTAAGTCTTAGTCTTAATAGCTTTTTCATTGCTTGCTAATGGAAATATGGATTCAACATTATTTTATACTTAATGCAGCGTAGAAGAATTAGTTTCATACAGTGTAATTACGATTTTTTTCTACAGCACTTCATAGAAATACAAGGCATAAATAGATTACTTCAAGCAAGAGAGAGGAATGAGAGTATTTTTGTTTCTTCAACAACAACTTGGATATGGAAACTGTAACAAGGAATGCACTCCCCCCCTTTCTTTTTCTTGTCTACACCTTTCAGATTCATGTTTTTAACTTTAAATTAATGAATGCTCACAGCATTCCTCAAATTCTACCTTACCAAAGACCAGAAATATTCTGCTAAACTTTACCTCTGAGCATGTGAGGCATTCTCTCCCTCTACTGCAAATTGGGTAGGAGGCAGCAGTCCCTGTTGTCTTTATTTAGAAGGAACAGTAATACCCCTCCCTGTCCCATCACCTGCTTGTGACTTGTTGTCCTCAAGCAACGAAATAACCCTCACAGTATTCCAGCAGCCACAGTAAAAGTGACCAGAAAATGTTTATTTATATTCTTCCCACATACTCTAACCCAGAAAACATTCACTTTATTCCCTGTTCCCTGAAGATTTCACTCTTAAATACATTCCAAATCTACCTGCTTCCCAAAAACCCATTTCTATGTTGCAGTCTTTGAAATGTCTTTTGGGACACTTCCCTGGAAGGATAACTTCTCTTTCTGGGCACAGATGTTATTTTGTCTAAAGAGTCAAAATTACTGGAAACCTATTGCTCCATCTCCAACTCCTCTGACAGCTTCCCAGCCTCTCTGGCCACAGCAGCCAGCCAACCTGCTGCAGCTGCAGTTCATTTTTCTTCCAAAGGGAGAGCAGGAATGGTGTCCTGGGCCTCTGAGACCTCATTACAGAACAAAACCCAGCATCTTTTAATAGTGTGATGGACTTGTGATTTCATTATTCTCTTTGCAAGGAAAGATTCCACAGAAAGCATCATCACAAGGAAAGGAGAAAGTGTGGTCTCAAACTTGCTGAGGTACGTTGTCCCCACCACCTCCTTCACTTTTACTAGGTATTCAATAATACCCTAGTCATGGCTGTACTTGTGGGCCCAGCAACACAAACAAATTAACACAAAAACTAGAAATGGTCCATACATGTCAGGCTCCTTAGGTCTCCAGGGAAAATAGTAGCAGGATTCCCAGACCTAAGACAGTGGTTCTGGAAAGCTGCCATAAAAGGTAAATATAGTATAAAAGCTGAGAGTATTTCGCCACATGCTTTTACAGCCTAGTAACTATAAAGCATCTTTTTACAGTGCTGTCCTTCAAATGGAAGGAAGATTCCCCACTATATTATGTTCAATTTTTCAGTTTCTGTTATGTCAATATTACAGTCTTTTGTAACAAGAAGACAAAAGCTTCTTCATCTTCTTGGAATCAATATTACTTCTCAGGCAAGGGCAACTGGCGTCTCCTTGCTAAGGCTCTATTTTAACATACTGCCAAAATACAAATACAATTCTAACTCAATAGATAATAATCTGCTTTTCAAGACCAAAGGTTGAAGTAGCCAGGATGAAAAACCTACACATACTTTAGTATGCAGCACCACTCTTTCCCAACCCTGCAAGCAAATAAGAATTCTGATGGTGCAGGACGGTCTGTGCAGATGCACCTGTCCAAATGTCAGTTCACACCAGCAGAAGGTTAAGGTCCAAAGTAAAGAGAAACCTTATACCCCTCAAGATTCCCTTCACGCCAGCCCTGCTCTTCCACAGTGTGATCACAGCAGTTTCATTACTGAAGGACACTTCAGCCGAGAGCTGCATTATTCCTAAAGCTAGGGATGCATGAACTGTGAGAAAAAAGCTTGATAAATAAATCTGCAGCAAACCACACACATTGACAACTATGTGTTGTCACAGAGACAAACAGATCCCAGAAATTAAAACCAAGCACTGAAAACGGGAAGAAATCTGTCATTGCTTGGCTATAGCTGCGTTCTCTTTAGAGGTCATATTTCCAGCTTTCAAAAATGGGAATACAGGTCAATGCGTTTGTGTCTGAATGGCCTCAGAGAGCACCAGGGAGCAAGGTTAAATATTTAGAAATCAGAAAAAAGGCAATGCAAAAGTGGTCCCTACAACCTTGATTCCAGTGACTTAGGCACATATGAATGAGATGCAGTATTTAATTATGTAATAATCATATATAAAACAGAATTTGCCCTACAAATTGCTGAAGAATTGGAATGAATGTGAAAAATGCCTCAGCAGAATTTCTAATCTGTACATTTCCTATGTTGCAAACCACAGGAGGACTTCAAAACGGTTTTCAGCATGACAGCTTATAAAGAGTTTACCTCAGCTCTTGCACAGGTCTAGACATTCAAGAGCACAGATGGATTGGTAAACATTGCTTAGCAATTTTCTCCAGATGGATCCTTTGTGAGCTATGGGAAAAATCCTGTGAGAAGTAGGCTGAGTAGGCAAAGTGAATTTCAAAAGATCAAGCTTCGAAGAAATCTGCATCTGCTTTTGCTGTGACTCTTCAAAAGGGCAGTCATCTTGTCAAATGTTAACCTCTTGCCCTAGGGAGAACTGGTGCTGGAAGCCACAAGTTTTCTTTCCTCCTTGTTTATTCACATGGGGGAGAACAGACGTACCTAAGTGCATTCTCCTCATACTCAGAAGGCACACATGTAGGGCTTTTGTGAATTATATAAAGAGGTTCATCTTTGGAAAGAAACAGATGGACACAAAGCAGACTGAAAAAAAAAACTGGGAAAAAACCTCCACACAATCTTGTCTTGGGGTCATCACAAAGCATTCATATAAAAGGTGTTAAAAAATCAGCTGCTGGCCAGTTGGGATCCAAGAAGAATTCGCAGTTCCTAAAGAAACAAATCACTCAGTTCTGCCTAGGAAGACCCCAACATTCACACAACAAAGGACAGCTCTTGGGCCCAACACAAATCTTCCTGAGGACACCAGCAGTCCACAGGGTGTGTTTCTAGTAGGACAGATACAGTGAGTTGTAGAAAAGTTGTAGGGTGTTTGGATAAACTATGTTTTAAAAAGATAGATTTAGCATCTTAATTCTGTCTTCCTTTAGACACTAGAAAGCAAAAGATAATGCTTGGATGGCCAATTTTTGAGCAAAGGTAAAACACTCAGCTAATATACTGAATCCTGAAACAGTGATTTTATTATCTTCACTGTGCATCAAGACTAAGGGAGTTTCTTAAGCAATTTATGGGCATTTTTGGAAAATTAATCTAAAGTTAAACCTAGTTTCGAAATCACTGGAAAGATTTGACACATGGCCTTTACCTAAGGAATTGAATAACAATTTTGATTATGGCTTTTCCTCATTTACAACACCACCCAATTATGAAACTACACGCATGACCTCACCTAACTGATGGGCTTCTGGGATTCATTCCAGCAAGCTAGTTCTTGGATTTTTGAAAAGAAGTCAACCCTTGCAAATTAAGCAGGTGGTTTTCTGAGGGCTGATTCCTGTCAACTTCCCTCCCTTTTCCACATCCAGAAAGCTTCCACCTTCCCTGCAGATTCTCGAATCACTAAGCTCTATGGACCTTATCCTAAACAAAGGATAGCTGGGAGTTCTTTGACTTTTAGGTATTATAAAGTGACTCTAATTCCCAAACTGCTGAAGATGAATGACATATTCTTGCATCTACTAAAGCAAAATCAGAAATCAACCACCTGCACGGCAGATCCACCAATATCCACCCCTGCTCCATGGCCAGCACAGTGTGCAGTGTAAAGTCCTACCTCTTGGCATCACAGATCTCTCACAACACAAAACAGATATAAATCACATTTACAGTTAACAAAACTTACGGAGATTTTCAGATTACTACAGTATAGCATAAAAACTAGGCTACCACTTGTTTCATCCCTAGATCAAACATCTCCAGACCTAAAGCTTTTGAAAGCACTGTGACAAAGCTGCTTTAAAACAGACAATCAACAGAAGTTTTTGACATTTACTTTTGTGCTTAGTGAGCTCAGCATGATTAGACCTCACTAAGTAACTACTGATGTACTTGCACACCACAACATAACGAAAAGAAGATGAAAGAAAAGGTATGAAGCTGCTTCAGGGGAAATCAGAGAAAGATTTTGGTTTGCCAGCCCATTTTCTGTACCATTGTCCACTTTCTTGGCATACAGCAGCCACCAGAAATATATTAAAACTTTAAGAAACCTACGATAAATAAGAAATTCAGGATTTGTTTTCAAAGCCAATTTTGCAATCACCCAGCAAAGCACCCTGCTGGGATTGCTTCGAAGAAATACAACTGCTTTGCTAACTGGAGACTCAGGCTGTTCCCCCTCATTCTCCCAGTTTCGATTTGATGGATGTCCTGAGCCTGTTTACCTACAGGAGGAAACTCAGGAAAAGAGTTCTTGCTGATTAATTATGGCCTACTTGGAATCAACATTTTACTAGTCATCTATAAATAACTCTCTAAGAAAAATTGTTTTTCCATGTGTCCACACCTGTTTCTCCAAGAAATCATACCTTTCTAAATACACAATGGGCCACATTGTAGCAAAAATGGCAGTCTAATGCATCCCAAACTCCACTCTAAACTTATGCAATGTAGTAATCAGGACCAAGTAGATTGAGCAGACAGAAACTGAACTAACTGTACCCCTCCTCCAGGTTTTCAAATTGGTCAGCAAACTGATTCAAGGCCCACACATAGTCCAAGTAAAAATCTTAATTAAAAATTATTAGCTTTGCATGTCTACATTTTTCCTTATAATGGAATAAAAAAATTCATCAAAGTGGGGGAAAAGTGCGTGTGTGTGGTGGGGAAGGTACAAACATTAATTCCATATCTTCTATTCCACACCTTCTTTAGTTCCATAACTTTTGACATACCACATCAGCCTTTGTAGCCATTTGGTTGGTCTCAAATTTCTATAGAAGAAACTAAGAGTGCATGAGCAATTGCACATCATATTTATTTAAATTTTATAAAAGAAAGAAACCTTCAGTTTAGTTTGTAGATGCTACACAGCACACTATCAACACCTAGACAAAATGGGTAAAAGTAGATCTTTATCACTGTGAAGTTTTCACCAGGGAAGTATAAATATGGCTCACTCCAGACATACATTAGCTCCATTAAATTAGTGTGCAGACTCAACAATGTCCTGCAAACCCACTGCCATTGCTAGCTGTGCTTTCTAGGAACAAATTTCTTGTTCCTTATACTGTAAAGACAGATTTCTGGGAAACAGAGATGAACAATTCAAAGAAAAGCAGAATAATATTTGCTTTATTATATTTAGGCATGCTTTCTTCCTGAACAGAAACTGACATAACAAACCCATGACTTTCCATTTTTACAGAGTTAGCCTGGGGCTTGAATAGCTCCCACCTATTGCTCTAGTGGAGCGGTATGCTGAGGCATGGTTCTGCACTAAAAATAAATACAGCCCTTTTCACTTCTGCAATTATTTTTTTTCCTCACATCCCTTTGCCTCTCCTTACCAGAGTATCCTGTGCACTGCTCCATGGTATGAACTGATGACCCGCTCATACATGCTTCATTGATCCTTTCACTGGCCAGTTTCCACTGAGTTGGCTGAAAAGTCCCAAGGTGAAGCGAGGTTAACAAAACTGCTTTTGGATCAGCAAGGCATGCATAGGAGCTGTAAAGAATGGCAGTGTGACACTGAGGGGAAAGGCTGAAGTCCTGTGAAGCCCCGTGGGCAGGAGAGAAGCTCAGGATGAAGCAGCTCTCAGTTGTATCCTTAGTCTCCTCAGAAGCACGCCACAGCGGAACAGAAACTTTATATGATGAAAATGTTGAGATTTTGTGGAAGGCAGTACTGACAATAGGGTGCCCTTAGTGAAGAGCAGGAAATTGTTGAGAACAGATGTTAATGCACCCATGCACCTTGGACTTCACCTTCTCCCTTTGTAAAACAAGTCCTCTCATCAGAGGCTCTATGCAAGTTATAGCTGAAGAGCACAAGAGCATTTGCCTATGCCAACATTGCAAAATAAATCATCTTGTGATAGTTTGGGTATAAAATCTACTTTGTAAAACCCTGCTCCACTCTTTTATGCACAAATCACAATCAAATTCATATTTCTCTGGAACAAAGAACATCAGGAAACCTAATTCAAGTTTCTTATTCCTGCATTAGATGATAATTCTATTTCACCAAATTACTTTTGCCTTGCAATGTAGCTGCATTTATAATTATTTATTGCCTAGCTCAAGGTTAAGTGAAGGAACAGCTTTACTGAGATCCTGTAGAAGCCCTTATTTTTCACAATGTGCTACAGAAGATTAATTGCTTTCTATTTCTCCAATTGAGAGAGAATTAAAATTGCCATTTGATACAAACTATTAATCCAGCAATCATTTTGAAGCAGCACATTGCTTCTTATAATTTAATAAATTTCCCTTCTTTTTCTTATTCTATAAAGTAGTACTTGGGAAACTTAAAAATTCGATTTTGTGGAGGTTTCTTTGTAGGACCTGTAAAAATCCAGTCTTTTGCACTCCTGCAGACTCAGTACCTGATGAAAGGCAGCTCTCAACAAAGGGAAAGCTGGAAATGCAGTACTGTTGAGCAGATGCTATTGAAGATGTTCTGTTTTACCAGCATGCTACCTGGAAGCCCTGAGGACAGTGCTGAAGCACATAACAAAATGTTTTGATAACATAGACTGACAAAAAGAGCAAGGATACATATATATATAAAGAGAGAGCCTAAATATTTGCTTGCTCAGAAATGGCTGCTTTTTCTTTTTCTTAATTTTTTTTTCCTTAAGCAATGCCACAGGGCTAAGGTCCTTCAGAAAGAGATTATTTGCTACAAGAAAAAGACTGCAGTTATTTACAGGCAAAGTCCACTACCCATGTCTTGTGGTGGCTGTGGGTTTACATTGTATAAGCAAATCTAAGGAACACGGAGAATGAAGACAATGAGAAATTGAAACAGTAGCAAATCCACAAATTATTCCAAACACTAACATTTAGGAAAAAACATTTGGGGACCCTACATGTACAATACCAAAAATACACTTCCTGTTTTCAGCACTCAGTAGGAGTTTTGGATGCCAAATTTTTTACAGGTGTGAATGAATAAACAGTTGCTACAGTAAAAGCTTTTTCTTTCTTTTTCTGATTTACCTAGGCCAAGGGACTTTTTATAATGGTGGAAAATAGCCCTGAACTGGATGGCCACCATGGCAGCTGCCTTGACACGCTTTTAGCCCTGATTGCAAGCTCTCTGCCTGGTCACAGGAGTGAAAAAGAAAATGTCTTCACATATATTCCTAGTTCTTAGTAAAGAGGTGTCTTAAGACTAGCTGTAGCTCCTTGGTATGACTACAGCACAAAAATCATTATTGCACATGTTGGCTTCTTTTCCTTTCCTTGTCCTTAAGCATTTACATGACAGTAACCAAAAGACTATTTGTTATCAAAAGACCACATTTGTAACCAAGACACTAGGATCCTGAGAACTGCATTAAAAATAAAAGTTAAATTAAATATGTAAAAATTCAGAATGAAAATCTGTGTTGAAGTACTTTTAATCTCAGCTCTTCTCAGACAAACTGGGGTAAAAGCTTATCTAACTTCCCACTACTCGTTGCACTAGGGATTCAAACTTCTAAAAAAGGCACTGTGGAACAGAGAAGTGCAGTTCAACATACTGAAGAGACACTTGTTTGTGTCTCCATCCTGAAAATAACATTCCTGATCGGGTCATAGTCCTGTCTTGCCACCAACACATAAACAGAAGCAGAAATAGCAGCTCTATTTTTCCGTTCTGGAGTGAATTAACATAAAATGACTCGCATTTACAGCGAAGTCTTAAGATTGGCAACCAAGGCCAAATAAAGAAACACCTCTTTCCTTCCTCAATCTACATCCTATCAGGCACGAAAGAACACTCACCAGGGTCTGCAGCAAGAAAACCTGTGTTTATCCTTATCATTCATAATGACAAATGCCAGAGATATGCACTGGAAGTGAAACCTCAGCAGGGGCTATGTATTACTAGTAATAACAGAAATAATCAAGCTGTTGTTAGAACCAGACACTCAGACAGCAAATTCAATTTTTTTTTTTTTATTTTCTGTTCAATACCAATGACAGCTACCAGCCATCATGCATTACAATTAGCTCATGCTGCAGGAATGCTTTCTGCTCTGGTGCATAATGAGTGAGCTGCAACAGAGAGCAGGACCTGGGGAAGAGGTGAAGAACTTTTCGGAGGGGTATCACATATCCTTGGCAGTTGCTAAGGAAACCAGCTGCTTTCTTTGGGAAGACTCAAGGGCTGCCTCTTTCACACACCCATACTATCAGCATTATTTCACTTGCAAACCAACAAAGGAGAACTTGCAACAATTTCTCACTTGATATATAAATTCATACATTCTATATGACTACCACTGGTGAGCCAAAATAAAAATATCCTTGCAATTGCAGAGAGATGCTGTTCTTGTGGGTAATTTATGTAAACAATGAGAGCCTGTGACAAAGCCTGAACAAAATTCATGTAAAGACACTGGGACTTTATAATATATCAGGACTGGTTCGCAGAGTACTGCTTCAGTTACTGAGACATCATTCTTGAGTTCCTCTGCCCTAACAGTGAACACATGCTGTGGGCCCTTCCTCCAGCATACTCACACATCATTCTTCTACTGCATCCCAACCTAAATATGTGTCCTGTTCTATGGAATTTTACAACTGCAAAGTGTGCTTTGATTCTTAAATCCTCAATCAATAGCAACTGTGAGGCAAAAGCTCTCCCCCCTCTTCCTTCCTGCAGTGCAGATCTCTGGTGTACGTTCAGAATATTTTTTCCATTATTAGCTGAGACCCAAAAGCCCTCCACTTCTGCATCCTGTTGCATGCTTTCATCTGCAGAATAGTTACAGAGAACTGAGCCCCAAAGTCTACAGACCTGCTGTGAGCAGTGTGCCTGAAGCAGAGCTGGAGATGGCCTCTGCCCCTCCAGAGAGGCTTTCTAGCATTTCTGTCAATGGTGGGGCACCACTAGTTCTACCAATGGCAGGATGGTATCAGAAAAGAAAAGAAAAAAAGGAAAAAAAAAAAAAGAAAGAAAAGAAAGATGAAATCTGCCTTTGCTCTCAAGGACTACAATATAAACCTCTCAATTATTCAGTGCTGGAAAATTCCACCGCAAGAAGTGGGAGCGCTGCACATTGATCCAGCACAGAATTAGCAATACAGATGATGCATGACTCTTTTTGGCAAAGAAAAGACAGAAATACAAAGACTCTTTGTAGACATTGTTGAATATCTTAGTGTGTTATCTTCATTTTTGTGTGGCCTCTGTAATTTTTACAGAGGCTATTTTGAAGTTCTATCTACTGTACAATGCTGTTAGAAATCTCCTTCTCTCTCTGTTGTTCCTCTGCATTAACTGACATGGGACTAACATATTCTCTAGAACAAAATTAAAATTTGAAAAATTTTATTTTACTGTGAAACTCTAGAAATGCTGTCAGAAATGGCTTGAATTCTAATTAGTATTAGAGAAGTTGAATATAACTTGTGAGGCCCTGAAAGAAAACCAGAAATAAGTGCCTGTCTAAGACTGTTCTAGCTGCTGAAGCTACCAGTGTTCTCTTCCCTCAATACTTGCTCTCTCCTGGTGTGAATGCTGAATAATTAAACAAGTCATTTGAGGAAGAAAAAAGCTTTTTGACAAAAGTGATTACAACTTTTAATTTTCAGAGTCAGGTATGCTGTAGGAAGTGTGATAGTATTAATTCTGCTATTAATTTAAATAATAGATATTCTGTAAAGTTGAATGCTTGTGCAGTACTGGTGCAGCATTATTTCATGTCAGAAAGACAAAAGGATTTAGTGTTTTTAAGAATAGAAATTGAAAAAAAATTAAGCCTCAGTCCTACTCTTTCTGGAAGCTTCTCAAAAAATCTTGAACGAACTATGGTCACAGCATCCTCCTCAGGCAGTAGGAAGAATGAAATCTAGAGCACAAAACTTCAGGTAGCATGGGCTGAGACATCCTTCCTAAATGAAAGTGTGCTTGTAGGTAAAGCTCTAAGCTTCTGGATAATTTAAACATAAAATACTTGAACAGAAACTAATATCAGTGTGGATCACTTCAAGATCACAATTTTGAACTTAGTCTGACTGAAACTGCTGCAAAGTCCTTCTTGATCTGGTCCTTCTATTTCACTAAATTCTTTTAAATTTCAAAGCCTTCCGTCAACATTAATGAGCATAGCACTACACTTAAGTACCTAGAACAGTAGGGCTCTGTCCCTCCCATTCCTGTCAAGCCTCTGTGAAAATAAGATGCACCCCCCCTTGCAATGCTTTTTAGGAGCAGCAGCATCTGCTGAAAAAAAATAGCACTGAACACAGATGGACACCTTCCATACAAATCTGTTTCAATAACACAGTAAGCAATTACTGTTAGAGAAATAGTTTCTTCAGATAATTAGATACTTAAAAATTGAAGTTGTTTATGTTTATATAAGCAGTGAAATTATAGACAGAATAATGCAAACAAATCCATCATGGACCATGAGCTCCTGTCAGGTTGCTAATGAAGGTAGAAAGCAGCAATCTTTCTTTATAAGGTTCTCTAATGACCATGATAACAAACCAATTTTTTTTTAGTGCTGCACATTTCCCTTCCCCCTTTTTTTTTCCCCTCTAAGTATCAGTTTATAGTGACAAATGCTTTCAGAAGACAAAGAGGACGAAAGAGGCTTGAAGTTAACACTCTTCAATTATGCTGACACCGAAATGATTAAATTAAGCAATATTTCAGTATTTCATTGTCTATTTGACTCTGATCTCTACCTAAACAAATTTATGGACTCTCTTAAGGTACATTTTGTCTTCACTTCCAATTTGTTTCAGAGATGCATTTAACAGACAATTACCTCTCCTACTTCAGTGGAAGCTGCAAAGGCTTATAATACTGTTCTCCATCACTGTCCTGGTTTAGCCAACCCAGGACAATCAGGAACCATTTCTTCAAGACAAACACTTCCTATTTACAGAAGATCTGTAAACACTGGTTGAGAAAGGATTGTACCTCTAGACAGTGTTCAGATATATACTTTCCTCACATAAGGACTTTCTTTGCCTACTGTACACAAACAAATATGCTGCTTTTGAAGAAAAAATAGATTTCCTATGCTCTCTGAGTCTTTTCATGATATCTGGACCCTGAAACAGGTTATAATGACATTATTTGTTGATTCTTGAATGCATGAGAAATCCTAACATCATTACATTAATTGCCAGAATTACAGAACGACAAATTATGTCAAATAGCATCTTCTTTTGTCTGGAAATATTATAGCGTAAAGTTTTGGCAGGAAGACTTACTATCAAAGTACTATAGATCTAAGCTTTAATCTCCTCAAAACATTATTTCATTGCTGATACAAAACACACTCCACAGACATTTACCTTACACCTGTGTGATAAATCAAGCTAACAGCCTCTTAGAACTAGGCCCAAGCAAGAAGATAAATATTATTTTATCCATAAAATTCCTGTTGCACTCTGAAATTATCTGGAACATGCGGCAAACATACAACAATGAACCAGAGAAGGAAAAAAATAATGTAATTTGTTGCAGCTTGTTCATTTGTGAACAGCAATAAGAACAGTGGCATATCTGAAGATAATACTCTATTTATCCAGCTCATACTTATGAAGCACTTCAGAGATAAAAAATCCTCAAAGTGCTCAGCATTTGCTAAAATGGAAGAAAATAGAGACACAGATATAAAATAAAACATTGCTGACTTCTTCTATCATGAGAAAATAGAAATAATTACTGATTTATCATCAATACATCTCTATTTTTCTACTCAGACAGTAACTAGGATCAGCCTATCAAAATAGAGCTAATTATTGAAGAATGAAATACTGATGATGCCAGACATGCAATTTACAGAGTACTGCTAGATGCAAATGCAGAAATAATATTTTCTTCTGTGTGCTTACAAAACTGGGCACTTCACAGCATCACCTGTTACAGAGTGCAGAAATGGATAATAGCTACATACCCAAATTGTTTGAAAAATGAGCATACTGTTTTCAGAAGACATCCCTGAATACACCTTAAGAATCCACCTATGACGTGGTACGTATGCCATGGTGGGACAGACACCAGCTCAACCCTGGCCCCACCCAATGGCAACGCTGTGAAAAACTCCACTCTGAGCAGCTCTGAAAACAAAAATGGTGCAGAAAAAGCATAATGACAAAGGGCAACAATGGCATGAGTGAAACAAAAGTATTTCTGTTTACTGTGATGCCACATTTTGGCTTGAACAGAAATGAATATAATTCAAATGGGAGACATTTGTACAAAAATCTTCATAGAGGGCACTGTACTAGGCTTCTTCTAGGAACAGGCCACTTAGGTTCTCACATAAGCCAGTGCTTAGGCAAATAAAAACAGGTAAATAAATACACAAAATGTTTTCAGCCTTCTCTCCAAATTATTTATTGCTGCCAGAGTTCTAATCTAATTTTAGGTGAGCTCATCCTTTTTTCTGCCCTGGAGCCTTTTAAACTCAATATTGCTCTCCTTCCAGAGCCATGAGAGAGTACAGGCTCTCTCAGCCACCACTGATGCTGTGCAGATATTTTTACTTTAGCTGTTTGCTGGAAAAGTCATCAATATCGCTTCATCCCAAAGAGACCTTTTCTAACAAAAATGAAAACAAATTGCTAATACTAGATGAAACTTTGACCTCTGCATCCCAAAGTAGAGGAAGCAAGATCTGAACTCCTTGTTGTTGCTTTGAAAGCTTCCAAAAGCTCCTCCAGGCAGGCAAACTTTTAATTTTAATAAAATATTTCCTGCCAGGCTGAGGTTGCCTCCTTGCTCACCCCGCCCCTACATAGGAGCCAGGGGGCAGGTCCAGGCAGCCAGCTGGGCTCCCGTGGGCCTGCCTGCACCGCAGCCGTCCTCTCTCCGAAGCAGCAGCAAGTGATGTGAGGTCTTTGGGGAAATCATTTCAGAAATCATCTTTTCATCTACCTCCTTCCCATCTGTTCACCCTTCCCATCCTCAGTATTCCCGTATTGCACTCTGTTTTACCAACACTATTTTCCATCATAACTTCTTGTTCAGGCTCCTTGTTATCCCTGGCTCCTCATGTGCTGATCTGACGCTAAGTCTGTGTGGGAAGGAAAATGGAAGTCTGAAACACTTGCTTGTGGATTGCTATTTTCTGGTCATACACAGGTATTTGTTTCCCAAATACCAAGAGAGGCAGTATATCTGAAAAATTCTTACACCACCTCCAAAACAAGATCTGTAGGGAACTGCAATCTGCTTCCTGTCACACTTAGCACACGCTGGGACCATGACTAGGGAAAAGGACGTATTAGAGGCCAAAGGGATGAACTAGCTTGCAAAATTGTTCTCAGACATGTCTCAAGATCTGAGAATAGCTAAACACTTAAAATCATCACCACAGCAGGGAGTCTAAACTGTAGACACAATGTTTTCGTTTTTAAACAAGAGATAAAAATAATGCTTCCAACTGAGCAGGCAGCTGAAAGAGGGAATTGCAGGGAAAGACTGATGTGATAGAGATTTTACATCAACTCCTTGACTCATGTTTCCCAAACATGTAAGGAAAACGATGCAGTAAACACTGAAACAAAATTAGCATTTGCATCTCTGCTTTGTCTGCACTCAACAACTCCTGTGCTACAATACATCTTTAAAACTAGGATTTTCGCACAGCTGGATCTTCTCCAGAACATCATTCATATGGTAGACCATCTCTTGTGCATATCACTTACCATAATCTCCACTAGGCTATAGATGTAGCATTAAACTGATAAATATGGTTTTATAACAGCACAGTAGATCCAGATAATGTCATCCAAGTTGATTTGCACTTTGTTTCAAGGATCCACTACATAGAGATAATAAATATGATACCAGACTGTCAGGCAGGAGAAGTTAGAAGAGACAGATGACCTTTGTGCAACAGCTCACCCTCTTTTCTCTCAGGAATGTGTAATATCAAGGTAAGAAAGCAGACACAGTCAGTCACCACTGACACTGACCAAAATGTCACCAATTTTATTAGAACACAGAACAGCATAAAAAAAAAAAGTAATGAATTGCTTAGCTATAGCTGTGTTTGCTGTGTCTTTGTCTTCCTGAGTGCCTGAGAGAGTGGAACAAAATTGCCAGCGGTCACATTACAGAGATAGGTTGACAAGCTGGATGACCCCATAAGTCTTGTTCACATCTCATGTCTGGGCTCTTGACTTGCATCTTAAATGACTCTCATATCAAGGCTATTGCAGGGAATCTGCTTTGCCAATTTAAAGGGTTTCTGCCTCAGATTGAATGATGAATGCTTTGTTCTACCTGGCACATACGGAAAAACAAAATGTGGAAAAACCCACCCATCCACCTCTTCCCCCTATGCCTGGAGTTACTGTTTGAGACACCCTATGAGGGAAGGTGTGCACTAAAGAGACAGGAAATAAATAAATAAATAAAATCTCAAACACCAGACTTGTTTATTCCCTTGAAATGCGACGACTCCTTGACAACCACAATTCCTGCCCTCTCCCAACACACACCAGCCCAGCTCTCCCTCTGTCCCTCCTACTCTGGAGTCATCCGGAGTGGCGTGACACAGCAGGAAAAGAGACCGGTTCACTGTGAGACCTGCTACTCACTCTCTTACAGTGTAACGGCCCCCCTTCCAGCCGCACGGCGCTGCGGCAGCTGCTCCCGGCGGCCACCGGCCACACACAGCCTCGCTGCTCCTCGGGCCCAGCGGCAGCACGAGGTGGTGGAGAACAACCGGCCCCTTCTGCATCGCTGCAGACCTGTCCACCACGTAGGGCGGTGCAAACGCCCCAGGAGTTCCCATGACGCAGGGCAACCACAACGGCTGGCTTGAACGTGCAGCGTGACTGCTCACACCAGCTCCCTCTCAGCTCTCTCTGTGCCCAGCCATTCGGAGCATGGACACTGAGGACACGGCAGCAGAGCATGCAGGACAGCAGGAATGGAGGATGCAACCTCCGCTCTTCCAACTGCTTGGGATGTCCAAGCAAAAGGATTCTCAATTTGTTATTTTAATTGTATTTTCAAACAGAACAGCAACCAGCTTTCTCCTCTGCTGTTCAATTAGAGCACAACCAACAGGTGTCACCTGCAAAGGCACTGCAAGCAGCTGAAGGAATGAGTACCAGATGTACATACCTGCTTGCTGGGCAGTCTGGGGGATCTGTTGACTCCGCTGTGCGTTGTACTGAACTGAGGCAATGGGTCTGTACTGCTGAGTTGTTGAGGTAGGGTACTGACCAGATGGGTAATAATACACTGGCATCTGCAAAGAAAGAGAACAGTAAACTCTAGAGATCAAAGATCTGTAAAATAGAACAAAACAGGGAGGGGGAGCAAGAGCTCAAATCAAGCGTATTAGTGGTAACGGCAATCAAGACAAGAGGTTTGCCTCCTGTCTCTTCGAGAATTGCTGCTTGCTTTCAGCTGTGCTAGGAAAAGGGCTATCAGTGCCTACACTTATTTTCAGATACTTTAAAAAAATTAAAGAGAAAAAAACCACACAGGATTCATAAAAAGCTACATGTATATACCAAAGAAGAAATATCACAGTAACATTTTATCACAGTAAAATATCAAAAGCTGCAGAAAAATGGATGCGAACAATGCCTTCCACATCAACATAATGCATACAGACAGAATGTTGAACCATTAAAGGAACTCTGGAGAAAAAGGTCCAGTCAAAGCAAGGAATAGTCTAGAGTGCAAAAGGTAGAAACAAGGTGGAGAGCAAGATGGAGTGTGTGCACCCTTAAAACTTGTAAGGAAATTATCAGATTGATGCTTCTGTTTAACATGTACATCCCTCCTTTACATAAACATTTCCCTCTAAAGCCTTTCTTGCTCTTCTTGTGAAAACAATTATAGTTCAAAAAACAATCATAGCTGTTTTCTTGCAGGAGCTGAGGATAGGCATTAAGTCAGCAAGTTCTGCTAGATGGGCTTCTTTTTTTTTTCTATTATTATTGTCATTACAGAGAAACATGTACTACATCTCCTTATCACACAGGCGAATGTGAAACTTTGAGGGTGACTGGAGCAAAAGATTTTTCCTATACATGCCACACCACTGTTACTGAGACATTTGAGCTAAACAGTTTTCAACTGACCCTTCACAAGTTCAAAGCACTCAAAATTTTTCATTTTCAGCTGTCAGGGATACTGTAGGCATCTGATAGAGTTTGTCAATGTATGGTATGAACAGACTGCAGAGGGACACAGGCTTGGGAGAACATTGCTTCTCTCAATTTCTGACACAGCAGCCAGCATCTCTTAATAAATCATACAATTTTTTTCTCACTTTGTGCATAGCCTTTATCCTATGTATATGAAGAGAGTCAGACCAAATGCTTTTATTTTTTTCATGCAAAGACAAGAACTATTTTTGCCACTTTTATCTGCACGGAAGAAATTTTCCTGATACAAATCACTCAATTTGATCATCCATAAAGTTAGCAGAGTAAAGGTAACTCCTGCTAGGACATCATAAGAGAGACCAGAAATTTTCCTTGGTAAATTTCCAGTCTCAGATGAGGAAAAAAAATGGCATAGACACAAAAGACTAGGCAAGAATAGGCTATGCATTGCTACTCAGGCAAGTAGAAGCCTACTGAATGGGTAATTGTGGTGGGAGAAGGATTAGGATTAATAAAGATGGACTGGGTGGTGTTGGTGAAGTGAACTCCGCAGACCAACTGACAGTCCACAGCATCTGTCATTCAAGAGGCTGAACACCCATTCATTCTTCAAGGTCTATTAATTTTCTTTTCAAACAATTGATTTTTTTCCCCTTCTCTCTCTGCTTATATCAGCATGAGTCAAACAAGTATGAGAAAAACAAGGTTTTGACTGGAAAATGTCGTAAGCTACCTTCCCTCCAGACAATACCAAGTGACACCTAATGGCTAGTGCCTGCCCTCAAGCCATTTGTTTTGTTAGTGACTAATGTAACAAAACCAAAATGCCTTTGTTGAATGGACACAACCATTATGAATGTTTCTCTCCAAAGAAAAACCACAAGGAACAGGAAAGTGGACCCACACATTTAAGGCGCAAAATCATTCTTTAAGCACTATAAACTGTGGATCAGAAAAGTTTACTGTGATAAACTCATCTCGTGGACAGCTGATTGTTCTCAGCAACATTCTGCTACAGGAGGCTTGAAAGAAATGAGGAGACCCACTCTAAGTCAAGTCAATGAAAATATTTGATCCAGCCTTGGAGCAGGGGAACAGAACAGACATTGTTTCAAATATTCTTTATTTTCGATTAACATATTCTACAAACTAAATAATATTAAACCCCTGTGGAAATATTCTCACTTATCCTGCCAGCAGCTTAATCTCACTTAAAGCATTTATTTTATCTATCCTCAACTTCCTCATTTTCCGGTGCAGACAAGCCTCATGATATTTAAAATAACATGAGCATTTGACAACAATGAGAATTATCTCTTTGGAAATGATTCTGTAGGTATTAACCTTAAAATATAACCTGAAGAGTCTAAGTTTTGAAAACAGGTTTATAGTTGAACATGCTGAGCACAAATATATAAACTGAAGCACACTTCTTTATTTTTACCGCACACATAAAACCTCAGCATTAGTCAAAGGGTTATCTCTCTTGCTCTCATTTTCTCAATTCACTGGAGTACATTTGTCATGCAACCCACTTAAAAGTTTATGAGAGTGCAATCTGTCAGCATGAAAAAAATGTAAGTAGTAGAAGGGTAAAAAAAAATTTCACTTATAAAGATCAGTGGAAGAATTAGTCAGTAGCCATGCACACGACATGAAAACAAGAGGCTTGGCTTTTGGTGGGTTTTGTTGTTTCGGTTTTGTGTGTGTGTGTGTTTTGCTGTTGTTTTTGGTTTTGTTAGCTCATTTTTTGTTTGGTGGGGGTGTCAGGTTTTTTTTGTTTTTTAAAAGGTCACACATTAAAAGAAGGGCTTGGAGTAAAATATAGACATTATCTAAAATAGGTCTTTTATGCTTGAGGGTCTTGGAAAGATCCATTCTCATTTATCTTGAGTACATCTCTGTGTCAGTAGTTGAAATGTTATTTTTCCTTTCTGATTCTACTTTGGTGAACAGTGGAATTAGAGGGATCAGGGATAACAAGTATCACTTACATCATCTGCTCTGATCCTCTTGAATTTTTTAGCTTCTCATCACATCAGTGCTACTAAAATGTTTACTTATGTGCTCTCCAAGAAAAAACATTACATTTCTGTAGCAGCCAACCAACATGCCAAATTATACTTGAGTTGCATTTCCATGTGAAATGCCCAACCCAACCTTCAACTTTTTGCTTGTAAAACATGTTATTTACAGAACCAGAAGGTTTCCATGGCATGCCAATGAAGCTATATGGGTACCCTAAAAATAAAATAAATTTACCCAAAAAATGTGCTTCTAAATCATAACCTAAATAAATGCCACCTTCTTTAGTCTAAAAGTTTTTCAATCTTAATCCTTGACACTGTGAAAAATAAATTTTTAGTATGATTTTTAATAATCACCTTGTTTGTAGGCTGACCATTCCACTGCACTCTAATTTTTCTCTCCTACACAACACTTTAACTTAAATTGTTACAGGACTGGGCATGTCGCTTCAGAGACACTCATGAAACGGCACAGTCAGACATTACTTTCTCCTCTTTCTAATGTGCTTTGTCCCTAGATGATTTGCAGAGACTCAGCGCAGCACGGGTTTTCTGCTTTGCCCTGTCCACATACAGGCTGGAGCCATTCTGAGGCTGGAGCCACTCTGAGGCTGGGTGTCCCTCTGGCTGCTCTCCAGCAGCACCCATGAAATTCACTGGCACATGGCTTATTTCCTCGTGGCAGGATCAGGAGTGCACACATGCTTCAGGATGATTTTACTTTCATAAACTGCCACCCTTACAGCTTGATTCAGCCATCAGACTGGTGCTCTACCTTCTCTTAACACTGCTGATATGCAGAAAGGTTTGGACTAGCACCTTCATCCTGATGCTGACACCATTTCTAACGCAATTGATACAGTCACGTAAATGAGAGTGAAGAAGACAAGAGAAACTCAGTGATGTACGGACACATGAAAGTGCCATTTCTTCCCAATATCTAATTGACATGGATCAGTCATTCTTCAAGGTCTTTTCTCTTTCTCGCTGCCCCCTCCATAATAATTACAGTAGTAGGTAACAAAAAATAATGTCTTGTAAGATGTCCTCCATTATAATTTTCAAAGATCATCAAGGAAAGCCCTGCTCATTTGCAGTGACTCCCAAACCTTCTTCATAACAAGTTTCCTAGAGGAGATATGCTATGAATAAAGATTTTGTCTCAGGGTCGTTACAGACTCTCAAGGAGAGGGCTTCTGCAAAGAGACAGATGATTAAAGATGACACAAAATTAATGATGACACAAAACTAATTCAGGTGCAAAATCCCTCAACATGTTAATTACATCTCCAGGCTTCTCCAAGAATTGATGCCATCTCACTTTTGCATATCATTTTGCCAGTATACCTTCCAGAAAGAATGATCCAGAGGAGAAAATAACTTTTCAGGAAGGATATCCCTTCCCATTGACATAATATTCACATTTTTTCCACTCCTTCATTTGCAGAGGCAAAGACAGGCACCATTGATAAAGTACTGCAAAGCAGAATGCAGACCCCTGTTAAAGAGTTTGGTCCATAAGTGCTACAGAAAAACTATCAGAAAGAGCAGAAAATTGAAAATAAAGAAAGCAAAAATATATATGGTCAATATTCATGATAGAAAGTAAACAGGAATTTGCTGCTAAAAATCCCTTTCAGAAAACCCCAGGTAATGTTTGAGATTTGGGTTGGGTTTTTTTGTTGGTTTTAATTTTTTTCTAATTGACTGAACAAAGAGAAATCCTTGTTTTCAGTTTATTTAATGATGATTTTGTTGTGAAGCTGGGGAATACCTGTGATGAAAGAAGAAGCAAAAAGAAACCCAATGTTTCTTTCACTACTTCTTACACATGTCATTTCAAACTCAGTCTGTTTCTGCTTTAATACAGACTGGGAGAAAGAATCTTGGAGAGCAGGTGTAGAGCCACATTTAACTGAACTTTAATAGAAAAGCTAGTATTTAAATGGAGCACCATTGGGTGTGTAGGCTTGAAGGATTTCTTTCTCCTCCTCTCAGCTCCCAAAAGAAATTATCATACTCACAGGATCTCCACCCAAGTTTTCACTGCTATTTTCCAACAGCATACAGGGTATTACAGCCAGCCTTATCAGCAGTGCATTTACAGGAACTAATTAGCCATTAAAGTCATGCCTCTTTTATACTGGTATAAATTCAATAGCAACATTTAAGATATAAAAGTGCTTTTACATTGATTGCATTGCATTGATTAATGCATCACATAATGTTTTGCTTCCATTACCATCTTTATTGCTTTCTTTTTTCCTCAGAACCTGCCTCAGACCACCTGCTATGGTGGCTGAGATCAGCCTTACCATTGCATCTAAGGCCCAAAGAGTAACAACAGCTGTCTCAGACTGACAACAGCCACTGCCACAGTGAAGCTGTGCCATGGGCAGGGCCAGGATTTGGGATCTACCTGCCGTGCACAGGAAGCTAAGCTCTTGTGGAAGAAGAACTACTATTTCCCAAGGATTCACTCTTATTTTTCGAAAGAGGGATCCCCTATTTGCCACACATGTGCTTCATGTAGTATCCAAACCACTTTCTAGGACTGAAGTGAATGTATTAAAACTTGAAATGTGAATCAGAAGCTCCCATCTGTGCATGCAGATGCAGAGTGGTTGCCCTCTCTCCCTCTGCTCAGACCAAGGCCACTATGCTTTCAAGGGATAGGGGCATAGGCAGCAGACACTAAACCCTGCCATGCCCCCTTCCACAGGTATCTGACATGGATTTTTTGGAACAGCAACAAGCTGTAGATGGATGTTATCTGCAGAACTAGAGGGAGCTGACAGCACTGAATTTCTCAACTTTCTATGCCTCCCCCGAGGACAAACCATTCCACAGTGAAATAACTGAAGTTGTTACAAAGCCAAAATATATTTTTCTGCTGTCAGTAACTATCCACTTTGTTAAACTATAGGAGGAAAGCAGCTGGGGTATGGACAGAGACACAGTGACCATCAGACACACCAGTACCGTGCTGGTCCTACAGCAGCCTGTACATGAAAAGGAACCTCCTCATCACTTTCCCTTGAAGAAGCTCATCTGCCTCTCAGTAGCACCAGTACAAGGATTAACTTGGAAAAGAGCTTCCCCAAGTAACACTGCACCATTCTGAGTGAAAACCCTGTGCCCTGCTTTATATGCAGGAGTGAAATCAGGGAATTTTGCTCTTTAGGTCATTTTTTTCTCCCAAATTTTAAAAAACCACCAAACCTGCTACATTTGGCAAACTGTGAAATATTTTCCTAGCAATATTTTCAATTTTTTTTGTAAAAGAAATCACATTATATTGAACTTCAGCTCCTTCAACTTGTTTTTGGCAAGCCTTCTTTCAGAAAAAATAGCTGCACATTTTTTAACCACAGAAATTATGGATTGCACAGTCCTCTATGGGATGTCAGCATCCAGTAGCCCTCAGATTTCTTTTACTGTTAATTAGTGATCTAATAAACTAGATCCTTAGCTCACTTAAAACACTGTAACAGTAAAAATTCTTCATTTCTAGGTCGATACTGAATTCCATTAATGAACGCAAGTGGAAATTTTCAGTGAGAAGCAGTGAGCAAAAATCAACCAACCAAACAACCCCTTCCAATAGGGTTTACAATAAAGTTACACTAAAAGAAATGGTGAAGTTTTTTACTTTATTTTTACATTTTTTGTTCCAAAGGATAAAATGAAAACAAGAGGAATGCTATTAATACCATTTAAAGTAGAATTAAAATGAAGTTATTTACAATTGGATAAAGAAATTTGTCTTTTTAATGTGCATGCCTTGAAAATTGGCCAGAAAGTCATCTGTGCATTTTACTTCTTGACAGTAATCACTTTCAATATTCTGTAAAGGTACCCAGGAGACAAGCAGAGATGTTTAGTAGTGAACAGTAAAACATAATCAGTCTTCAGGAAGACAGTTAAAATTACTGATCTGTGACACCTCACATGTTCAAGTCAATTAAATATGATTAACGACTACCTGGGCTGATGTGCATTTGCTCTTTTAATACATGCACAGGGAAAAAGGAGTGTGGGTATTTACTCACCATCCTCCTTCATATTCATGTGCAAATGTGTCATGGAGTATGAACATATGTTTAGATAATGTTTTGAGGAGAGGGAAGGAAATTATGAAACCCAGGAAACAACAGAGGCTTTGCAAGTATCCTGCTGCCGAAAGATCTGCTAAACTTTTACCAGAGGAAACATACAAAAATGTCTGGAATTTATATTCCCTTCCTGATACTGTAAAGGGCACCGTGCCCAAGTGGCAGTGGAGGTTTTGCCTACCTGAGCAGGTGGTGGTGGCTGTTGCACGAAGCCCTGGGGCGGCGGCTGCAGCACCTGCTGGGACACCGGTGGTCCTGATCCCGTGAAGCCTCCCGGGGGAAGCTGCTGGCTCGGGGAGGCCATGATGTAACCTGTCTGCTGGGCAGGCTGCTGCAGGATGGGCGAGGGGTACACGGGGCCAGAAGGCGACTCGGGGTTGTCTCCTGATGATTGGCGGCTTAAGCTCATCTGGTTAAACTGCGCTGTCATGTCGTCTCGCTGCGGGGCAGAAGGCAGGAGAAGAGGATATGGACGTGATGCCTGCAGCAGGCACACGAGTCAGCAAAACAAAATAGGCGCAGAGCGTGAGGGGGGAAAGGAATCGCTCAGCTCCGATCCGTGCCAAACTTTGCAAGGGTGTCCACAAAAATGGAGGCAATTAAAATGAAAATAACCATAAATGCTTTGACAAAGACTTCCAGACTGCAAGGTGAATGGCATAATTTGGCAAGAAAGCCAATTATTTTGGCTCTTTCCCCCTGCCACCCTCACCTTTAATTCCAAAATGACAAGTGAACTTTACAGTGTTCAAAAGAAGACATTTTAAATGTAAAGGGCATGAAAATAACATTATGGATACCTCTATCCTCAAATACAGAATCTGTCACCCAAACACATGCTGGTAATTTCACCTGTGTTTCGAGCTGATCCCAAGAGGAATTCAGTAGGATTCAGCTGCAGATCTTTCCTTTTTTGGACTGCTTTGAAAATCCAAGGTTGTAAACATCGAGAAAGTAAAAAAAAAAAGCTAAGCCTAATGTTGTTATTTCAAGGCTTTTTATTCTGTGTTGGAGAGAAACAAGTTCTATATTTGATTGAAGGGGGAAAGAAAAAAATAAATCTGTGGTAGGATAAACGTACCATATAAAGTCAATGGACCTAAGCTTCATTACATGCTAGTAATGATACAGGCATTCTGAACTGTATCTGTTCGTTCTTTCAAAGATATTAATACTATTCAATGCTCTCAAGTTTATTCTGTGAAGGTCAAAGATTTACAAATGTGAGTGTGGTTTTAAGCATGTCATAAGGCCTTTAAATACTCAAGATAAACTCCATCGTGTGCTAATATGCCAATTACAAATAGGAAATAAGAATCATAAAAATGCTTTTTGCTCAGAACGTCCATACTATTTTTTAAAAGAAACCTCTTAATATTGTTAGCACCCCTGTGGTATTCTCCAAAACCATCTTGCACAATGCATTTAATGTCCGGAAACTTCAAAATGTGTTTAAAAATGAAAGAAAACAAAATAAAAAATTTGCTTGTGGAAAGCACTTCTGGGACTCACCCTCACATACAGAGACTCACCCTCACAACTGAGAGCAGATGTCATAGATCAATGTTTTAAACACTGCTGACAGATCATCAGATGGCATATGGAAGTAGTGCTGTAAACTTTACCGTCATTCTACATTCACATTCAGACACACGAGTTGTCTCTGTGAGGTTGTTCCTTTAAAAAGCTAGGATATTCATTACCAGAATGACAAATGACTGCAAACAGATTGTACAAGAAACTTCACTGAGCCAGGAATGCCTCTACATTTTCACAAAAGAGAAAAATATCTTCAAACATATATAATCTATATAGCGTTTCTATAATGTAATGTATATTGAAGAAAGTAATTCAGATGAAGTTTCACTATGAAATTAACCAATAAAAATATTAGTTTTCTTGTGACTGTCACTAGGGCAACCTGACATTCCTGCAAGAGACTTTTCAAGAGAATTAGCATTAAGGTATGCAACTTTTGTTCAGCATGGAATATTTATTTTCCTTTAAATGGTACCACTCATCTACTAGTCATTAATAACATTATTTAATCTGCAAGGATGCATTCAGCTTTGTTTCCATATCTTACTATAACTATGTGACATTGGGGGAAAAAAAAAAATCAATCATAAATAAGATTACTAGACCAAGAGAGAAAAACAACATAAAAAAAATCTCCTAGTGCCTCTTTAAAATGTCAGCTTCATTTTAGAACAGTATAATCTTAGCCCTATTAGCACCAAGACAGAATCAGAAGAACAGTCTGTTTATTTTCATTATACACATCCACTGGTGCATTGTCATGATGTACAGCACACCACACCTTCTGCAGCTGGTTGACTGCTACTCTCCTTCCCAAGTCCTCTGACACCACCAAGGAATAAATCCAGGCAGTGGATTTAGTATATGGATAAGAGAACATAAAATAAAAAAACCCCCGATTTCTTGAGGTGTCTTCTCCTGTCTTTGTGGACAAATAAGAGGAATAACTCAAATCTCAACTATTCAAGTTAGCAATTTAAGGTCACTTGGCATTAAGCGAGGAGACACAAGGTCCTACCAGCAGGCACAACAAAATATTTTTCTGAAGGATCTGCTAAGCAGGTAGAGAGCCCTGCTGTAACATCACCCTTCAGGTTAGGTAACCAGAATCAGAGGGAATGCTTGTACAAAATGCCTGTCAGTACCAAAGCACAAAGGTGAACAGGTGTTTAGATAGGGTTCTCATGTGGGACACCTGCTGCAGTGCTCCCCAGAGGCTCTTGGACGCACATACTCACACCTCCAACCTCAAGGAAAGAAAAAGAAATAAGAAATCTTTAGTACCACAGAAAACTGCTGTGTTGGAGAGACTGGCAGGAGATGCTGGGGAGGATAAGAAACTGCTGGATATTGGACCGACTGAGAAGATGGCTGCATTGTCTGAACAGGCTGCAAAACAAGCAAAGGGAAAGACAATAAATTCCACCAGAGAAAGATAACAAGCACCATCACAACCACTTTTGTTATTGAGAACAAAGATCTCAACCACAGCTCTGAAAATACAGGTGACTCATCACAGCCTGAGTACAAGAGGTCAAGTATTGTGATTTTAGTCTTCATTTTAGCCTTATACCGAACAATTATTTATTACTGACATTTCTGCCTCTTTTCATGGATTTGATGGCTGTTAGATTAAATATAGCCACAGCTATACCTTCTTACTTGTAATTTGAGGCAAAGCCAAATTATGATTCTATACTTAATTTACAGAGATAAAAATGGAAAGCAACATAGCATAAGCATACATTTGAATTTCACTGTTAGTGACTGATTTAACTCCAAGCATGTCATAGGCAAAGAAATAATGACTCTAAAGCTGCTTTGGGAGAACACAAGAGTTTAAAAAAATTACAAAGAACAGGCTGTGAATTGCCAACAGACAGGCCATCAGCTTGGAGCAGATGTTTATCTAAGTGAAAAAAAACAATTTTCCACAGCACTATTACCTTGGAATATGCTCTTTATTCCTTTCATTTTAACCTCTCATATAACTTACAGGTTTGCTACTATCTCTGTCTTCTAAAACTGTGAAGACCAGATCAAGAAATAAGAGCCAGAACCATGTAAGTCCAAACCCAATAAAATCAAAGCAGCTTCAGTGAATTCAAACACTGTACTTCTGTGTGATCTGAGATGAAGCTGTGCCAAATTATAAAGCTATACAAGAACCACAGTAGATCTTGGCTGCTCTGTGACTAAGCAGGATATAGGATTCTTGCTTGAGTAGTTTCCTCTGCCTGCTCTGCCCTGGGAGAACAGGCATGCAATCCACAAAATTAAGTTTGAACCGGACCCAAACCCTGCTGCCCCTGCTCAGCCATGTCTAGCCGTATGCCACAGTCAGTGCAGGCACAGAAAGCCAACACACCATTGCACTGTGCTCAAACAAAATTGCTCTTCCTGCTGTAGCTCCAGAACTTCTAGCTTGGAGCAGAATCATGGCTAGAATATTGGTGCAGGCAGAAAACCACCAAACTGAGGCAAAGGTGCTTGGAGAGCACCCATAGATTGGGCCCAATACAAGTGGATATGAAAGGCTTTGTAGAGCTCTTGTTGTACTTTATTCTTTGACTCAAACCCACTGTTGTCAAAAGAGAAATGTCCCTGGCTCTTTGGGGAGAATTACAGACTGCACTAGTTTGACAATGAATGGTTCAGCTTCCACTAATGGGTGAATTTTGCAAATTAATTTTATGTAGACATGCACCAACACACTGGACAGTATTTTTGAAAATGAAATCAACTTTTAGATAAAATTGAAGATGTAATCTTCCCTCTCCATCTGCTTTATCTATGTTGAAAAGAACATCCTGATATTTGGTCTAGCTGCATTCCTCCCTTCTTTCCTCTAGGTCATTCTTCATATCCTCAAGAGCTCCTTCTTTTTTCCAATGACGCCACACCTACCTGTGTGACAAGGTGACTTGCCATTTGCTGCTGTGGCTGTTGGACCTGCTGAGGCTGCTGGGGTGAAGGCTGCTGCTGAGACTGTCCCACCACCTGGCTCCTCATTGTCTGCTGGCCACTGGGAGGATTGTATATTGCCGGCGTCCCATCAGGATTTACAAATGGTTGACCTGAAACAAAACACCCAGTTCTTGCTGGATATCTTTAAGAACACACTATTTTTTGTGTGAAAGCAAACAATTTTGCTTTAACTGATCACTCTTTAGCTGACCTCCTACAAGAGTAAAGTGTTCATCACTCTCAATATCTCATTACAGTAATTACAGTATCAGACAGCTTTTTTTTTTTTTTTCAGGCAAGACAGCAGGTATTTGTTCCAGCAGTATGATTTTCCAAGGAATGGGTGGAAAGTTACCATGGCTATAAGATGATTCAGATGCTATGGTTACTTGAAATCATTCAATGATGAATCAATTAACATTAAAATTGAACTTTGGAGCAAACACTGAAGGTAGAGAATGTTCCCTTACATTTTCCTCTAACACAACAGCAGTCAAATGTACACAACTACTTCTGAAACAATACGGTTTGTAGGAAAGGGGAAAAATAACAAACCCACTCTTGTTACTAATTTACTTACACATTCTAATAACACAGAGCTGTACTTTTGAGAGCTGTGCCCCATGAACTTAAAGGAGCTAGCCCTCCAGTTTTCAAGGAAGCAACACTTAAGGTGTATTTAAAAATCTCTTATATACAAGGGAAATTATTTTCAGAGTTCTACTAAGTCATTGAACTCATTTTGCTTCAGATAATTAAGCTGGGGGAAATGACCTTGCAAAAAATAAAAAGTTTACCCAAGTCATTGTCTTGGAAACAAAAAAGAAATGGTATTTCTCAGTAGAAAAAATGTTTTCCATGACCTCAGTTCTCTTTTCACTTCCATCATAATACTGTAAATCAAAGGAATTATAAATGCTTCCATGAGAAAAAAAAGTAATTTTAGCGATGTTGTGATAATCTTTGAAGTAGGCAACTAAAGTATGAATATCTGAGATAAAAAGGGAGATTTATAGAAGTTCAGTGACTTAGAGCAACAGTGAAATAATGAACTTCTGATTTGTACCCTACAAAGCATCTCTAGCTGTTCTATCTACTCCTCAGCCTTCTAGTTTCTCCTTCCAATGAATCATGCTCAGAAATGCATAAAGGGCACTGGCTAAAGAACCTTGCCTTCTCTCTCTCTAAAGCATCGAGCTTCTGGATGAGCTCAACACCACATCCATGCTGAGAAAGGCCATAAGTGAGTGGAAAGAAGCATGGGGCAGTCCTGTCTACTGATTTCTTGACTCTTGCTGTGAACCCACTGGGTAACTATGGCTTGGACTCCCAAGATTTGGGAATCTCAAGCCCCAGAGTACTTTAGAAGACTGTGTAAGCAGGGTAACATGGTCCCAAAGGCTGTGTCAGATGTTCAAGGGAAGCTGATAAAGAGCATTTCCTGTGGCTTAATGAAAGATGACAGAACTGAAAGTGTAAAGTCCCAGCAACACTTTTAAAGATACAAAAAGAGAAGACTTCTCATGAAGAAATCTTGAAATCAGAAATGAAAAGGAGAGATCAGAAGGTAACAGGGAAGACATTTGTAAGTTATGAACTGTGGCCCTGATAGAAGGGCAAAGATTGCAATGTCATTTCAAGGAGTACAAATGAAAAGTAAATGCTCTTAAATTGTCAGAGGGGTTAAGGAAGAACGTGTCAAGATGAATCCTTTAAAGGGTAAAGCAGGCTGATGAACTAAGTGAAATGGAGAGCACAGCCACAAAAATGGCTTTTTGCCAAAGCAAGTAAAAAGCTTGACTATCTAGGGAAGGAGAAGGGTAAAGCACAGGTGAGAAAATAAAGGGAACTGCAGATATGGAAAAGAAAGCATGGATTCCCAACACCTGGTAAGGAGCGGAGTTATAATCAGAGCAGGAAGAAACTGACAGCATCTCAGGATGCCATTAGAGGCTTGCACAGTCAGTGACTATGTAGTGTGAAAGGAAGGAAAGATCTTTAAAGGACACGGTGTTATGATCAAAAGAGAGAAAAAGACTGGAAGTAGCCTCTCTGCAAGAGGAGAAGAAAGAACTAAAGAATGGTATTACATAGGGAAAGAAAATCTATTCATTATAGGAAACAAAGATCCTTTTTCCTTTTCTTTCAACTGTCTTCTCTTCATCTCTGTTTCTGACAGCATCCATCACTTTGATAGTTGATCACAGCATCTAGCAATCTAAATCTCCTCCCTATGGAGCTTCTTTTGTAATGTTTCCCTAATAAGATGCAAAAATTCTGAGCCCAAAGAGTGACAATTTTTCAGCATGTATTTTGCTGCATGTGAAAAACACAGCAGATGCCAAAGTACAGTCTGACTTCCAGCACAAGGTAGCAGCATGAAGCTAGGAGTGTGAGACAAGAATTTCAGGTTCTTAAAGAATCTGCTCTCTCCATTACTTTATTATGTACATATTTACATGAGAGCCACAGAAATGAAACACAAGGTTTGAAAGCAGCACAAAATAATATATACGCAAAAATACTTGCTCCCCGAACATTAAACATACGAACATGCATGGGTTTCCCAATGATGCATCTGCAGACAGAGGCACACAGGGAGGGAAGATAAGGTTCTCAGGTCTAGTGACAGTATTGAAAGGCATTATACCTATAGCAGAAAAAAAAAAAAACCTCCCTATGTACCAGGCAAAAATCTGAGCTAGCTGCCACAATTTGCTAAATTGACAAGACAGATGCAGGAGATGTTCCTCTTACACTGCTCTTGCTTTCAAGTGTGGTGAGATCCAGTCTCTGTCCTTGCCAGGAAGAAGCCAAGGAACAAGCTGGCCAGGAACAAGCAATACCTCTCAGCTGTTTGTGGGCTCCAAGCAGCATCATTTCCTTTCATTTGCTTCTCAGTCCTGTCACTTGAATTACTGTTGACTCCTGCCTAGGCCTGATGAGTTTTGTATGGAAATGGACCATATGGTGGAACACAAAATGTTGTCTTCTGTATTCACCAAGAAATTTCAGTGTTTCAGACAGAACTGTCAACTACCAGAACAGAAATGAGCAGATGAATACAATGATGGATCTTTGCCTTGCTGACAATACTAGCCTCTCATGTCAATAATGCAATAGCTTGGAAAAAAAGTACACTTAAGAGTAAAGGCTTTAGAAGAGTAAAGGTTTGTGCAAGTTACTAAGTCACCCCTCTGGACAGAATTTATCAAACTTATCACATTCAAATCTAAACAAACAAGAACTCCTCCTTCATTTTAAATATGTTGATACATACTGATCAGCCCCAGATATTACCATCTATAAATATCTGTGCTAAGACTGGCTGAAGAGTTTACCAAGGCTGTATTTTTCTTAAATGCTGTGCTTTCTTAACTGAACTATGACCAAAAAAATTATTCTTAGTAGTGGTCACACAAATAAGCTTTAAGCATTTCCACCAAAATAGTGGAACACAGGGATGTAATACACATAAAATACAAGTTATAAATAAAAATCCCCAAAGAAAAAGCTCCTGAATGTTCTTTTAAAGAATTTGAAAAAAGTACTTTGGAGTTTAACCCTCAGCTCTCAGTATAATGGAGGCTACATTTCACTACAGCTTTCTTGTTTTAAACCCAGCATAACTCAGCTAAGGTTGACAGCACAGCTAGTCATGGTCACCGGAATAGTCCAAATTACCAAAGAAGCTCCACACCCTCAAACTGCCTGAACCTTCTTAACACTGATAGTACAATATTGTGAGTAGTAACAGCACAACATGATCCAGACTTCATCCAGACCAAGGAGGTAAGAAATTGTCTTAAGCTTTCATCAAGCACTCAAGTTCAAACTGAAGATTTTCTGAAGTGCCCACAGCACCTGGGTGCTTGCAAGTGCCTCGTTTGTGAGCTGCAGTGATGAAAACTATCAGGAATTTAAGAGTTAAATCTTTCTCTTATCACAGACTTCACAGTTTAAATACAATTACTAATCATATAGCTCACATAAAATTAATCCTGAAGTGCAAATGCAAACGCAGCCTTTAAGCCTTTTGAAGTTCTGGTGTTAAGCACAATCTCTAAGACTATGATGTTATATTTTGGTTGCACCGTATCCCAGCACGCTTGATATAGAAGAGCATCTGTCCTTAATGATGCTAATGGGATCTTAGAGGATTCACTGTGAGAGCCAGGGAGCACCAGGACTGCTGAATGATGAATATCCTGTCTGGGATGGAGCAAGAGTGTTTTGCATCGCTTCCCACCAGCTATGCCACAACAGCCTCAGAAACTGAATCTATCTTTGCATGCACATTTGAAAACAACAATTCGCCAAGCATCATTTCAATGCATAATTGCTCATAAAGTGCCTCCAGAAAAATATGTCTAGAAACAAGAAATTTGCTGATTCACCAGCTGACATCAGAGATACCAAAGGGCAGAATCAGGCAGGGGGGAACTGTACTGACCTGTGTGTGGGTTGAGAAGGATACTGCCAGGCGGTATCCCTGCAGCTTCAAGTGGAAGAATGATATAGCTGGTGTTGCTGGGGGCCACCTGGCCACTCATCCCGTTCTCAGGGTAGGACACGCTGCCTGAAGAATTGGCTGTCACCCCAGGGACGAGAGATGCGCTTTGGAGAGGCTGATGTATTCGTGACAGTGATCCTGAGGAGCCAGCACTGCTGGAAGACTCTGAGCCTAACAGGGAGACACAACCACAGCAGGAAGAGGGGTTACAAGGGACGCCAGTCTCCATCAGATAGGGCACATACACAAGGACAGCCTTCACAGGCTGCAAAGGAGTGCACCACTCCATGCCCAGCTAGTAGGAGCAGGATTTTCCTTCCTTACTGAACCCAGTACGCAGTGGTAATTTTCACAATCCAAAAGCCCACATTCCTTATGCAACATCAGCTTCCCCCCAGCCAATAAACAGATTTACCAAACAGGAACACAAAATCCTCAGCATGTATTTATAGTGCCAAGGTATCAGTTCATAAGGTATAAAAACTAAACACAGTGTTTATAAATGAAAAAAAACCAAACCCCAAAACAAACAAAAATGGAATGTAAAAAAAACCCACCTTACATTCTCTGTAAGTAAAAAGCAACAGCAACTGAGTTATCAGTCTAGTCACAAGGTAGCTGTGCAATATCCCTATTAACTTAAAGTTATGTAAGACTTTTGCCACTTTGGTTTTTCGGCACCAAACCTATTAAAATTGATCAATCAAGATAAATCAACTGTGCTAAAGCACATTTGTGCCTGGAAGAATGGGAGAACACATTATTTTAAACCCCAAATATAATTTTCCAACTTCTGAGATATTACTTGATTAGATTTTAATTTGCTTCATAGAAAAAAGACAAGAATCTCTGCGAGCATAAGGCCCAGGTGATCAGCTTCCTTCAAGCAGGATGGTATGGATGCTTGCTCCACAGAGCAAAGTATGTTTTAATTGCAACTTCTTTCATTTTACTTGAGTTCACTGTCTATGCATCTAACCTCCACAGTGTTTATCTGCAGATATAGAATAAAAGCAAGGAGAGAATTCAGACTTCAGTTTGGCAAACCTCTTTGAGGCAAATAATATCCTTTCAGGTATGGGATACTGCCCGTGGACCCTGTAGTAGACTGCTTAGAGCCTGAAATTCATTTTCAGTCAAATGCATTTGGATTTAATTTATTTTCTCATATTTAGAGAAATGAGAATGGAAGAGGTTTCTTCTGAAGAAATCACCCCAGCATCCTGTTACTTAACAGAGGACTTTCCCACAGATTACTGCAGGTTGCTGTGTAACACATTTTTTATCCATCTTCTTCAAACTTTGTGTTCATACAGCAATCATTACAGACACAGCTCTCTCTACGAGCTGTGCACTGTTTGCCATCAGTAGGATGGCAACTACTGTAGTGAAGACAAGAAAAAAAAACAAAAAAACATCTCCTTCTCCAGTATCTAATCAAGAAAGTAATAGAGGTTTCCAAATAATTTTTTAGTTTCATTAAATAAGTCTTTCAATAAAACATCAAAGTTGTATTAGTTGCAATATTTTTCCTCTTCCTTGCAACTGTAAATGCAACTGCTGGAGCTCAATTTTCCTCCCACATCAGTTACAAGGTCCTTTGCCGTGTTTCCCTGGCCTTTCTACATGCACTTCATGTTGTTTCGTTGAGTTCCCGCTTTACTGTCTCCTCTTTTCCTTCACCTTTTGAATTCAACGGGTCAGGAAGCTACCTGGAGATGGTAGTGGTGATGAGATTTCTTAAACCTCCCATTATTTCTAAGCATGTGTGTGAGTAGGACCAAGCCTGAGTTCAGACTCTCTCCACTTTTTGTGCTATTCCAGTGAAACGCTATTGGCACAAAAGAAGATTGCAGCTCTGACATTCAATTGTTTTGGTTTTTCTTTCCTCCCTTTCTGCTGCTCTTATGGCAGAATTATGTATAGATTTACACCAGCTTCTGAATGATAAAAGCCAGAGGACTGCAATGAATTCAGGTGTACTCATCACATGGAAGTAGTGAAAAATACTTTGAGGGTATCACCACACATTGGTCAAGTGGATAGCTTTGAAATGTCTGCCTTAAAAGATGCAAGATCTGCTCTCCCATGTCAGTAGATCAAGTTAGAGATTTTGAAATAACACAAATAAGTCACAAAACCATATCAAGAATTTTCTGAATTTAAAAAAGAAAAAAAAATATAGAAATTACTGCTGTACCAATTTTGCCCCTATTTCTACTGGATAAGAATGATCTACTTTATTTAGTTCCATTATTGTAACTTATTCCTATCATTTAAAGTCTAGACCTATTAAGCCAAGTAAATTCCAACACTAATGTTTAGAAATTAACACCAATTAATCTTGTCTTTGTAGCTCTGATTAGCTGTTTTCACGCTGCCTGAATTTGGAATAGGAAATCACTTTATAATTAATTCAGTACTGTAAAAAAGGGGGAAAAATAAACTATCTGACTTTAATCAGATTCATATTAAAAGATGTCTTGTGAAAGACTTCTGAAAGGAACTTGGACTAAATGCGAATTTTGCCCCATTACACAATCTAACCTCTTTTTTTCAGCATGTAATGATGGATACTTCTTCTAGATTATTCTATAATTTTCTTGCTGCTTCACAGTTGAGATAATAATAACCTTCACATTCTCATCACTTTCCATTAATATATTTTTAAGTATTCTGAGAGATACAGAAGTTCAAAGAGCTGTAAAGAAAAAGAGATAGAAAAACCACCAAAAATGTTTAATAGCTTAGAGGGTTTGCAGAGGGGGAGTACCATTAATAATGAAAGTACCATTAATTTTCGAATATTCTAAGCACTAGTGAGTGATGCAACATGTCCTGGTCTATTTTCCTTGGATCAGCATTCAGTATCTGATGACTTCGAACATCTCTACTCATCTCATCTTTCAAGTCTGAGGCAAATTTCTCCATTCTTATCAACTACACTCTCAAATCTTTCCACTACCACTGCTTACTCTAGACCATCACCATTTTCAGGAACAACAGAACACTGGAAGTATTTTTGTCTTGGATATAGGTTCTTGGCTTAGAAATATTTATTTGCTACTCCTGTAAGTCACTTGCCTTTCTCTATGCAACAACATATTTAGTGATTTTTTTAATGAAAATGGCATGTGCTCATGTGAACACAATTATTTCTCTCTAAGCTGCACTTCTAAAAATAAAATTGATGTTTCAGCACAGTCGGTGAGAAGATTATGACTGGAAGCAGTTGGCTCATGACTTGCTGCCCATACATCAATATTCTGACAGTTTTTGCTGGACTTACAAGATTCATCAGGCTAATGCCTAATTCAAGTAAATTATAAAGAAGGAAAAATCCAGTTCCAAAACTCAGACAAAAAAATAATATACAGGACACTTTATTTAAGAAACCCGAAAACCTAAACAACAAAATAAACCAACAAAACAGCAAAGGAAGGTTAATGCATTAAAACGCCTGCAGTAATGTATTGCAATGCCTTTCCCAACAGGAGTAGCAATGAGCACCTAACAGGAGAGATTAGACTGCGTCTCCAATTACTTGGAGCCCTGCCAAGGAAGCTAATGATCCCTACAGATCTGTATCAACACAGCTAATACCCCAATGCAACCAGCTTTTTGCAGCTAAGGGGGAAAGAAATACACTCCGACAGATGTACATTCCACTGAATGGAAAATGCATGGAGAGAAGCTAAAGGTGCAATAGCTACAACTTTTAAGCCTCTCAACAATTATTTAACTAGATATGTAGATACACATAGAACATTTATTTGAAACACATATTCCCTCACGATGTTAAAACCTGTTGCAGTGTGTCAATGACAATAACATGGTAGTTGATAAGCTACATTTTCTCTTTCTGGGTGTTATAGACTGAACACGTACCTCATTGTGCCCCTACAGGGTGAACCATTTCACTTACCACTCTTAGTCAACCCTGAGACGTTTACTGCATTACTAGAAAGTAAAACAAACCAACATTTCGTATGATGTCCTAAGTAGAAGGAATGTAATCTGATAGAAATTTGTTAAATTATTAACTCCCCATTTGATATTGAATTATACCTTAGAACATCTCTTTGTACCTACTGAACTACAGAATAACAGAGAAGGAAATTTTATTTGCATTGTACAATCTGTGCTTTTCAGTAGAACAGGGTTTTATAAACTATCAACAGGTGCATGAAAATAACCACCAGAAGCAATAAGATAACCATGTAATGGGTTTCAAACAGCCCCTTTTGTGAAGTTTGCAAAAATGAAGTAACATAATTCCTTTGCTAAGCTCCAATTCCTGTGCAGCTGAAAACAATAAAGTCTAAGACTAATTGACACTACTGGACTCTACTGCAGAGAACAGTATGTTCTGTGATCTCTCTGTGAGCCTAAGGGGAAGCTAACATCTTTCTGTGCTTCAGCTCCTGCTTGTTTGCTATGTACCATTAATTACTGATTTATCACCGGTTAGGGGCAGTACATTAAATTTTAGTGACAATACAAAAAGTGATCCAGAAAGGCTACAACGTTAATACTGCATCACTGTATAGCCTACTGAAGGCAGCTGTGAGGCTTCTGTAAAAATCCTGAAAATTTTAATTCTCCTATGCTCAGAAAGAGTGTTTAACAATACTTCTGGATGACTGCCATATATAGAGAGAATAATTTTCACATTTAAAGAGACTATAAATATTTTCCATCATTTGGCCAATGAAGAACATTTTGACCAACTAATGATTTCACACTGATTTCATACAAATTGTATGCAAGACAAAAATATTTTAAATTTATTACTGTGAACCATAAAGTTCTTCAGAGAAAAATCTTTCTGTAGGAGAACTGGGACAGAATTGTTGCCTAGCAGACTCTTGGCATGCTACCAGGGCGGCATGCCTGACATGGATAGCAACACCTCTACAATTCCACTTCAACTACTGTAGTGAAGATAAGAAAAAAGCAAAACAAAACAAAACAAAATCATCCAAAATAAAAACATTATCAACCTTTAAATGTCTACTGAACTACAGAACACCAGGGCTGCCGATGGCAAAGGTAGAAAGTAATGAAGATAACACGCAAAATGGGCACAATCAAGTATCACACGGTACCTAACGCACCTTAGAAAATGCAAATAGCACATGGGGGCTTTAACTACTGTATGAATGCACTTAGAATTTTTTTGGTTTTTTGGAGAAGGGGAAGACATATTTCCCTTTTATTTATTAATAAATAAATTATTTATTATTTACCATTATCAAGACATATTTCCACGTTTTTAGAATTGTTATTCTTTACTGCTTTAATGCCATTCAGTAGCATTTTAGATAGAAGGATAGAAATAGTGGTTAGGATAGTAGTTCTTATGACTTTTTTTTCAGGCTGTTTGACTTTGTGTCCTGGCTTTGAAGGTGTCTATTTGTTTTGACATCCAGTCCTGCTCTTCTTCCCCACCTCTTCCTTTTATCTTGTTTCTCTTGTTCGTTTTGTGCCTCGGCTAGCTTTCCAGTTTAAACACACTCCTTACAGAAAGTCAAAGCATTTAAAAAAGAACATGGAATTTTAATATCACTGATGTTTTAAAAATGTATTATAAGAGCTTTCATTTGAAAGCAATTTGGGGTTTGGCATCTACAGGGTGCAGATGCATTTACAAGTATTGGCATGTTTCACAAGTCTCTTATTTAATACATTTCCTAAGTGCATCTTTTTTACTACGCCTGATTTTAACACTAAAATGGCTTCTTAAAAATATTGCCCTTGCAATTAGATGTCTCCTTCAAACTGGATTTCCCTGACATCATTGAAAATGGTCTTCACCTCTGCAACACAATGTTGCAGAGAAATACATTTACCTTCACTCTACTTAAGGTAGAATGACACGAAAAAAAAAAAAAGTATAGCAGGAGCCTGTGCCTCCTCCTTAATTCTTGCACATCAAATTCAGTTCTGATGCTACTCAAATATTCATGGGAGGCAAAGAAATCTGGGGTGAAACCATGGTCTATTCCACACCTCAAGCCCCACTGAATAGCCTATTTAGTCTATATTCTAATAAAAAATACACGAGAGTGTAGTTTCAAAACTATATACACACTGAAATTGCACCTTTCCTTACCTGGGGCATATCCCATAGGCAGACGCAACACATGATAGAGAGGATTCTGTCATCTCTCCACCTGGCTGAACACAGGGATGAAGGGACAGGGGGCAATGGCAACAAGTTCCTGCCCAGCACAGCAGGCAGGTTTCCTGTGTGATTATCTCACTGTCTCAGCTGTCCTGGGACAAGAGATGTGAGGCTCTGCAAGTGGAACCAAACAACAGCAAGGATGGCGGTTCACTTGGCTGGAGGTTAATTCAGACTGCTCCCTGCGTCAAAATCGCTTCCATAAAGAAAAAAGGATGGGTCATGGTCAAGGGGGACTCACTTCTGAAGAGAACAGAAGGCCCAATATGCTGATTAGACTCACTTCCTGGGGCTGTCTGCTGCCTCCTCGGTGCCTGAGTTAAAGATGTGAAAAGAAAACTTTTTACCCTCAGACCATTATCCATTACCGATTTTTCAGTTAGGCAGCAATGAAGTCCCACCAAGAAGTCCATGGGCAATCAAGAGACTTCAAGGCCTGGGGATGATTGGTTAAGAGATCAGGAGAAAAAGCAGTGCTCTCCTCTGCCCTTCCAGTTGCAGGGACTGATGAAAGAAGTGGCAGCATATTGAGAACAGAATCTGAGCCTGGTGTCATTGACAGAATTTTTGGGATTTTAACCATGGGTTGGTTTACAGAACACCAGGCCTGCTGGTGACAGACAGGGTACACCTGTCTCAAAGGGAGAAAAGTATCTTTGCAGAGGAGTTATCAGGTCTTTAAACTAGATTTGAAAAGTGAAAGGGATGTAATGCAGCATGCCAGGAATGGTGTGCTAGGAGATTCTTTGGTCTGACATCCCAGTGGAGGCAGGTAATGGTGCACATGGCAGAGAAGACACAAAGGTTACTGATGTGTTAGAAATGAAAGAAGTGCCTGAGAATGACCAGTAGGAATTACAGCTTCTTCCCACAAAAAGGAGGCAGGATCAGTAACTCAAATTAAGGCTATCTACACCAATGCACACAGCATGGGTAACAAAACAAGAGGAGCTGGAAGTAACTGCGCGGCAGGATAGCTGTGACACAGTTACCATCACATGGTGGGATGACTCACACAAGGGGAGGGCTGCAGTGGATGGCTGGAAATGCCTCTGAAGGCATACACAAGGAAGGATAGATGGTGGGATATGCCTTGTATGTTAGAGAGTGTTTTGATTGTATAGAGTTTGACAATGGTAATGAAAGGGTTGTGTCTTTATGGGTAGAAATCAGAGAAAATGCCAACAAAGCAGATGTCATGGTGGGAGTTTGTTATAGACCACCCAATCAAGATGAAGAAGCAGATGCAATATTCTATAAGCAGACGGGAGAAGTCTCACAATCACTGGCCCTTGTTCTTGCACATGGCTTTGACTTACCAGGTAACTGCTGGAAATATGACACTGCAGTGAGAAAATAGCCTAAGAGGTTCCTGGAGTGTGTGGAAGGTAACTTCCAGGCACAGCTGGTGAGGGACTCAGGTAGGGAAGATGCCCCACTGGGCCTGTTTTTGTGAACAGAGAAGGACTTGTGGGTGATGTGATGGTTGGAGGTTTTATTGGGCACGGTGATCACTAAAAAAGACAGTTTTCAACTGTGAGAGAAGTAGGGAGAGGGGTCTACAGACTGGCTACCTTGGACTTTCAGAGGGAGATTTTGGCCTTGGGAGGCAGTCCTGAAGGACAAAGGAGTCCAGGAAGGCTGGGCATTCTGCAAGAAGAACATCTTAAAGGCACAGGACAGGTTGTAACCATGTGCAAAAAGACAAGCTTGCATGGAACAAAGACACCCTTGCTCAGGAAGAAAAAAAAAGGTTATGCAGGGAGAAAATTAGAAAGGCCAAAGCTCAGCTAGAACTTAATCTGGCTACTGCTGCAAAAAACAAAAATGTTTTTATAAACACATTAGCAACAAAAGGAAGCCTAAATATGATCTCCATCCTCTGTTGGCTGGATGGGGAAACACAGTCACAAAGATTGAGAAAAAGGCTGAGGTGCTCAATGCCTTCTTTGCCTCAGTCTGTAATATCCAGACCTGTTCTGTGGGTACCCAGTTCCCAGAGCCAGAAGACAGAGACAGGGAGCAGAACAAGGCCCCCATAATCCAAGGACAAAGTGATGTGCTACACCACTTAGACACACACAAGTCTATCAGGTCAGACGGGATCCACCCAAGGGTTCTGAGGGAGAGGGTGGAAGTGCTCACTGAGCCATTTTCTGTCATCTATCAGCAGTCCCAGTGGATGTCCCAGTTGAGTTGAAGCTAGCAAATGTGACATCAACCCACAAGGAAAGCCGGAAGGAGGATCTGGGGAACTAAAGGCCCGTGAGTCTGACTTTGGTGTGAGAAAACTTACGGAGCAGATCATCTTCAGTGCCATTATGTGGCATGTACAGGACAACCAGGTAAAAGGGCCCAGTCAACATGAGTTTAAGGTGAGTCCTACTTAACCAACTCAATCTCCTATGACAAGGTGACCCGTTTAGTGGATGAGGGAAAGGCTATGGATGCTGTCTACCTGGACTTTAGAAAAACCATCTTTCAACACTGTTTTTCACAGCACTCTCCTGGAAAATCTAGCTGCTCATCATTCGGGTTGGAGTACAGTTCACCCTGGCTGATGGCCAGGTCCAGAGTGGGGCTGAAAGGAGTTACATGCAGATAGAAGCTGATCACAAGTGGTGTTCCCTAAGGCCAGTCTTGTTTAATGTCATTATCCATGATCTGGACAAGGGGATCAAATGAATCCTCTCAGGAAGTTTGCAGATGATACCAAGATGGGAGGGTGTGTTGATCTGCTAGAGGGTAATAAGGCTTTACAGAAGGATCTGGACAAGCTGGAGCAATGTGTCGAGGCTAATTTTGTCATTCAATGAGACAAAGTGCCAGATCCTGCCCTTGGGTCACAAAACCCCATGTAGTGCTACAGGCTTGGGAAAGAATGGCCAGTGGAAAAGGACCTGAGGGTGTTGGTCATCAGCCAGCTGGATATGAGTCAGCATAGTCACCAAGAAGGCCAGTGGCATCCTGGCCTATATCAGGAGTAGTGTGGCCAGCAGGACCAGGGCAGTGATTCTCCCCCTGCACTCGGCACTGGTGAGGCCTCACCTTGAATCCTGTGTCCAGTTCAGGATCCCTCAATACAAGAAGGACACTGAAGAGTTTGGAGCATGTCCAGAGAAGGGCAATGGAGCTGGTGATGGGTCTGGAGCACAAGGCTGAGGAGGAGTGGCTGAGAGAACTGGCTCAGAGTTCTTTTTGCTCTCTACAACTACCTTAAAGGAGGTTGCAGCAAGGTGGGGGTCATTCTGTTCTTCCAGGGAACAAGTGACAGGACAGAGGTAATGGCCTCAAGTTTCTTGAGGGGATATTTAGGCTGGATCCCAGGAAAAAATTTCTTCACTGAAAATATTGTCAAGCATTGTAACAGACTGTCAGGGAAGTGGCTGAGTCACCATCAGTGGAGGTATTTAAAACACATGTAAGTGTGACCCTTGGGAGCACGATTTAGGGGTGCACTTGACCATATTATGTTAACGGTTGGACTTAATGACCTTAAAGGTTTTTTCAACTCAAGTGACTTTATGGTTGTCTAAAATGTTGAACTATGTTCAACATCCAGAGATCTAAAATGTAATCACAATGTCAAGGCTTTTTTAATTTATTCTAAAAACTCCATTCCCCAGCATCCTGAACCACACAAAAGCTGCTGTAAAATTTGAGGGATAGGAGTGCAATCTGACCAACTCAGGTTTGATAAACTGGGTGTAAATTAAATACCATCCATAAAACACTCTCAAGCTGAAAGAGCACTAAGTGCTATGTATTGATTACCATTTGTCCTGTACTATAGGTATCAAATGAACCAATCTGATGGAATTATCTGATGGCCTCGTTATTTATTATGCACTTTCAACCTAAAGTATAATAGAATAGCTTAATGGCATAGCTTGAAATTACTTAGATCCAGACCCTGTGACTCACTCATATGTTAATGTACTCGTAAAGTTAATGCAAACAAATGCAGAATTCCCACCAGATTCATAGTCTCCTGAAAGGATGCTTTTGTTTAATTGTTTAATGGTTAGTTCCCATTAAACTAAACAAGAAAAAGGAGAGATTATGGGACCTCTGAGAGTCCACCATTGCCCCAACTGCCACCACCAAGGCAGAGGCTGTACTTCAAAACACAGATGGGGTGCAGTTTAGCAATGACGATAAAATGTTCTTGGATTTCTCCTCAGATATCTGACATTTAATTATTCAAACTCAAAAATATTAAGATTAATAAAAAGGTAAAATCTGTGCTTTCTCTGAAAGGAGTACCACCTTTCCAGGCTACAAGTGCAGATGGTATTCAAATATGGTGTGCACACACTATGCTCCAGGGAAAGCCTACCTCTCCTATGATTTGCAAACCTCATGCACTGCATTTTTTCTTTATTCCTAAAAACTCAGGAGCAGGTATCCAGATACTCTGATCCACAGAGGGACATACACATCTCCTGTGTACAGGAAACACAACTGTTTATATATTCTGCCACCTAGTCCAACCATGAGGGTCAGACTACCAGGTCTCTGAAGGTCCCTTCCAAACCAAACCATCCTGTGACAGACCATATTCAGACAAGCACCAGCACAGCCATTCACCACCACACAACAAGAAGCACTGTGAACCCAATACAGTACTAGCTACCTGTTTTAGACAGTTTGCCGGTACTTCTGTTACTTGATGAGCTATCTCCTCTTGTCAGGACGGTTATCCCACCAAAACTGGCTGTCTTTGTTATGGCTGGCTTCAAATTTCGATTTGAGCTGTCCGAGTCTGTGCTGCTCCATGGCCTCTGGTGGTCTGTCCACTTCAATTCGTTCTCTGTACTGCTCTGTCGACTGCCAGATGTCTTCCCAATGCTGTCTCTGTTACCCCTACAGATATCATGGAACAAAGATTTATACACAAATAAAAACATGCCAAAGCAGAGTCTATCTTTAGGTACCCTACAGCAACCCTAATAAAGAAAAAGAATACTCTGCCTTTACAAAAGTAGGTCTGAAATGAGATTTGACCCCCATAGTTTTCTGCCTTCAGCATGTAAACACTGCTACAACCTTTTTACATGCACAGCACTTACCACCCTCCCCTTCTGGGAGGATGGGGCTGACACAGCAGTATTATGCAGCACTAACGTAGCATTTCTGTTGCCCATTGAGTGTTCTCTTTCCTCAGCAAGCTTCTCACCACTTCATTTTGCTGTCCATCCTCTGTAATGTTTTTCTTACCAACTTCACCTGCACTCTACCTTTGTCTTCATATCCTTATTTCTATAGCACCTTGCTCCCAGTCATTATGAGCTTTGTGAGCTCATCCAAAGCCTTGCCTAAACGTGTGTCCTCTCACAGTGTGACTCCAATCTCTTCACTGCTAATGCTTCGCTTCGAGACCCACAAGTCAGTTTACTTTGTTTCCCCTCTGCATAGAACAATCATGAAATTTTCGGGGTAGAGGGTGCCTGTCCTTGAACAGTTGCAGAGCACGCAGTGTACTGTGAGTAATAACACAGTAAATTCTGTGATCAGAATTTGGAGCACAATTTGGCTTATTTATGGTAAACTACTTGCACTGTACTGCTAAAATGACAGAACCAAAATGCCTACCACGGCTTAGTGCACCATGACTGTTATCCCAAGTGATGCTCACAACACTGTGTTTGGAAGGATTTTAAAAGATATTTTCCACTCCTCTGTCGCATATTGCAGTATAATATCTTGCAGGCTCAAAGCTCTTTCTACAAATCAAAAGGATGGAACTGTAGCTATTTAAATTTTTTTGGTCCCCTTTTTCCTTGTAGACTTGGTTCCTGCTTTTTATTTGGAGAACCTGCTGAGCTGTGTCACTCTGGACATGAAGGAGGCAGCGTGTCAAAGATGGGATCAGGCTGTCGCAATCCTCGCCTGTAACAGAGCCTCTCTCAGATGTGATCAGCAGTATAAACCTGTTGACCTTTGCTAGACCCACACAGCGGGAAAGCATGAAGAGAAATAGCACAGAAACAACAACATAAAAAAGGAAAAAGATTTTAAAAATATATAATCCTTTAAGATTTAATCAGAAAGAAAAAACCCAAAGTATATTATTTACAGACTCTTTTGTACTCTTGTGCTTAGAAATTAATAATTCTCTTTTATTTATATTCTAGTGAAAAAGAGGGAGAGAAACAGAATGCTACTGTGTCCCTGTTATCTGTGGCTTTGGGTTAAAAAAATTTTCTTTTAGTTCCCCATACTCAAACAGATATTAGCTATTAAGAGTGTGTGTGTAGACACCTCCTAAGTCCTGCATGCTCAATCCAAGACTCTCAGGTCATCAAGGCTAACCCAAAGCAAGGATTAAGTTTTTTTGCCTGTGGTAATGGGGCGCAGAAAACAGATGCTCTGCTCCTTATCTGGTGCAGTCTCTGCATCTCCTCTGTGGTTGCTGTGATGACATGCAGACTCAGCAACCACACATCCATTTCTCCTCACAGTGAAAAATTACCTAATATAAATGATATAGGTTTGAAGTGACACATGTAAACCCCAATGCACACAGACATCTAGCGAATATCTGCCTTGCTGTCCACGTGCCTTAATAGATGAAGGGCACACTTCTGAAAGCATCCATTCCTTCTGCCTCCTCTGCTTCAGACTTGTGGCAGCTGACTGACTCTTAAAGCAGCTTGGTTGATCTGAATTGAATGTGTGAGAGCTCGTGGTGGGGGAAGACAACCTTTCTAAAACTCTCAGAAGAGCACTGTCTCCACCAGATTCAGTCTTCCACTGATTCAGTGTGTCAATTGATAGAACTGCTGTCCATGGAAATGGGGACTTTTTACTGATTTCCTGTTGGCCTGGGATGCTCTTTGGGATATGGGATGCATCTGAATGTGTGGAAGGAGTTGGAGTTGAGAAGACAAACTTAACAGAAAAAAGTTTCAAAACACAGATACTTCAGATAAGGGAAGTTCAATCAGTTTTGCCTCAATGTACTTTTACTTCAGCTTTTAACAAACTAACAAAAGGAAAAAAGGTCAGTCTGGGCACTAGTCTATGAAATGTGCCTGTCATACATACTCCAGGAAAAATGGAGTCTCTCCAGCCTCTCCCAAATAGTCACAGTCTGAGCAGCCAGGCAGCTGAAAAATCTCATGTGGTTCCTGAGGCAGTGACCCAAAGAAAAGGGTTCTGTTGTTACCTCTGCATTCAGAGAACATGGGGACAGTGGGGTAGAACTGTTCTCCATGCTCCTTTCCAACCAGCAAACTGACATACCCACACATCTCAAGGTTTGCCTTGGCAAGGACACAGATAGAATCACAAGTGGGATGCACTGGGAAATAAATATTAAATAAAATTCATACAAACCTAAACAGCTGTCTTTTCTTATGCATATCATTGCATATGCTACTGTCTTCCAACAGCCTACTGAAAAATGAAAAGAAAGATTATGCTAAAAAACATGGTAATTCAAATTTATCTGATCTGTAAAGTTTCATTTGATTTCTAGAAACATTTTTCAACTTGTGCTAGATTCAGTTCAAAGAACCAAAGCTAAAATTACCCCCTCCTCCCTCTCCCACAGCTGTACACAGTCAACTGAACATAAGAAACATCATCCAGGGAGGCTGAGGGCCAATTTAGCATTTCCTGTTACCGAGAAAGGTAATTCTCAGAAGCTAAGGAACCATATATCTACATCCAAAGGAAAATTCATAAAAATATCACCTAATAAGAACATAAAAAATGCAAGCCAGCAAAATACTGCATATGTAATTTTAAGTACTTGCTAAGTCGCTTGGAAATCTTTGCAGCTCAGAGAAATGCTCAGATCCTCTGACAAAAAAGAAAGACAAAGCACTTAAACACACACCTAACTTTCAACACAGCCAATCAACAGGATTGCTCATGTGCATGGAGCTAAGCACAAGTTTAAGTGCTTCACCTGATCAAAGGCTGTAAGGCATGCAGCAAGAAAAAGCAGTGTTCTGCAGAACATAGCTGAAGTCTCCCTCAGGACAGCAACAGTGCAGGCAGTGCAATTTCCAACCTGGCCTTTTACTGGTCTCCACTTGGATATGCATCCTCACACTGGGCTGGTCAGTCAGCTCCCGGGTTCAAGGACAGCAAACCATGTGCAAACACCAGAACTGACCACATTCTCCTGCACATAGGTGTGGGATTGAATGCATAAACCAGGGGAGGCTGGGCTATGGAGTTCATGATTTATCCCACAGAGGTACCCACCCTACCCTTGGCAGCACAGCCTCTGAGTGCTTTCCATGCTGACTTGGAAATGTGAACAACTGAGTCATCTTTTTTGCCCCAATCTCCCCTGAGAGGGAAACACAGGTTTATGGGAGCATCTGCTTTTTGCTTTATGGGTTCCTCTGGCAGAATTATGATTTATCTTAATAAAACATATCTCCATAGTCACGACACAGAAGCAGCAGCTGAGGAAATACCCTTGGCCCTCAGTATACGAGGTGGTTAGATGACAGTGGCCATGATCTCCTGAGGGCCTTCCCTCATTCCACTTACAGAAGTGTCATTTGGAAAAGCTGGTTTGTACCATTCCTGTGGAGTCATTTTCTATGGGAACAGCTTCACCCATAAATGCAGCTGACAGATGTAAGGATGGACAGAGAACAAAATACTGTGAGAGAGAGCCTCCCCTTTTTCAAGGGGGTGATAAACAGTTTCTCAACCTGTGCAGGACAGACTTGGGGCAGCACTGCTGAAACACTCACCAATTAAATTCCCCACTTTTGGTTAAAATCCTTATCTGCCATAAAGGTGTACAATTTTTAAGATTTTCAACACAGTCAAGCTACTTTACAGGTCTTACGGAGCCAGCACTTCATATTTTGTAGATCTCATATTTTGTAGATCTCAAACACAGTTTCTGCTTTCCTTTTTCTTTGAGTGGATTTAACATAACAAAAATAACATTCACAAGAACTATCATGCAGTAATGCAAAGTAACAGCGAGCTCAAATATCACCAACTCATTAGTACACTGCAGCAGTAAGGCAGGAACTTGTGTGGAACTTGTGAGCCTTCAAGTAAGGCAACAAGTGATGTCAATGCTGCTGCTCAGTCCCACAGGAGAGCAGGTTAAACAACAGACACCCAGGTCTGGTGTTTCATAAATACCGTCATCCAGCCCCTGCTAGAGTGCTTTTTAAAGATCAATAAGTTAAATTCTAAAGGCACTCCAGAGACAGAATGGTCACTTGAAATGAAAGCTTAGGTGGCTCCCCCTCTCTCCCACAATCTGCTTTTTAAACTGAAATGCAAAAGCCTCAGGAAAGCAGAAGTAGTACTTTATCTGCTAAGATACCATAGTGCAAGGCAAGCTCTATTACCCCCTCTTAAAGCACAAAACCACTGCAGATAATACGGACTGCAAATTTGCTCAACAGTCTTCACATTAGGATAAATGACTATAGAACTACAGATAGACAAAAAAAAAGAGAAACAGCTAAGTTTAGCACACACACACAAAATAAAGCTATTTTTTACCTGTTTTCCACAAAAAGGTTTTCCTGGGAGCAAACTGACTGAAAAATAAAAAAGGCATTGTATCAGACGTTCTAGATAAGCTCTGCCGTTCCAATCTCTTCCTTGATTTTAGAATTACCTCCCCTGCTCAGGCTTAAGGGGATTTCAATTCATGCATCATTTGCATTTGCAGAAGACAAGAGGGGAAAAAAGGTCAAGAATAAGGTCAGGCCAGTAAAATAAATTCCATGCATTACAACACATTGCCAATGAGGTGTCTCAGTTTGGGAACAAACTGAAACTTCTCAGTCAAGTGATCTGAAGAAGGCACCATGTGCAAAATACTGGCAATTTGAAGGAGAAAAATGTTTTTCCTGCATAATTTAAGGTTCCACTGGTCTGGCCTACTACCTCAAAATAAAACTGCAGGATAGCACGGAGCTGTAGGTAGGAAGGACAAACAGAAGGAAAGCATGCAGAATTGACAAAGTTCCTCAAAGGGAGAGAAGATACGGCAATACTTAGAAATAGTGTGTGACTTCACATTTTACGGTTGGAGAGGGAACATTGAGATATAGAATGATAATAACCTTCTTAATAATAATATTAACAACAATTATAGCAAGAAGGCTCTCTGCTGGAGGACTTAGATCCCAAAAAAGGTGATGGGCTCAGAAGAAATAAATCCTATGGGCGAGTGTATAATTCTTTCAGAATTACTTAATTTTTTATGCAGAGAAATGAAGCTGTGCTCAATTTCCCATGAATAATTGTCCCTCTTTGATTTTTTCATTTCCCTCCTATTTCATGTTCGCTACACAAAAAGCCTCATAGCTGTCACTGGATTATATCTCGATGAGGTACAGAAGAACAGTCAGCACTTGCACTGAATGTAAACAAAAGGCAGGCAAAGGAAGGAGGGCACCAGAGATTACGCCCATTGCTTCTGTAACAATAGGACTCAGCCCCAAGAACAATAAAATGCCATCATTAATTGTGTCAAAGTTTAACAGTGTGGGATAGGCACACATTTTGGATGTTTTTGTTTTGAAAAGGGTGAGCTAATGACGCACTCAAAAGAGTGCTGGCCAACACCAGAGGCAAAACCCTGCTCATTCTTAATGCTTCAGCTGATGCCTGGACAAAGTTTTCCCTTGGCACCACAGCTAGTGCTACCCCATCAATCTACAAAAAGAAGAAATTTATCCCCGAGACAGCAATACAATCTCTCATTCACCCACTCAGAATCACAGTAAAGAACATCTGACAGTTCTGTGGGCTTCCTAGGTGAGCTCCCACCCTGCACTCCTGCTAAATTTGCAAGGCACTGGGCTGTATCAGGGGCAGTATGTTTCTCCTTAGCACAAAGCCTCAAGACATCAGGAGCAAGTTCTCCATTGCCAGGAACCAAATTCCTACCAGCTACAGGAGACCTAGGGTTTCACCCCAGGCTGAGACAAGATACAAACTGTTTCACCTAAAATCACTGGGATCCTTTGTACAACTACAACACTGTGTCTTCTCTCATTTTATGTACCTTACTCAGGTACCAGGTTTCATTAACAAACGTGCAGAATGCAGCATAATCTAACTATGCAGAAGCAAAAAGCCCCAGAAAAGCATACTGAAATCACCCCATAGGCTTGTGCAACCTCAGCTGTGGGGTCATGTATTCATCTTAAGCTTCATGATGAACATCTGTGTATTGACTTCTGTGCAGTCACATCACAAAGCACAGGATTACAGTTACTCTTACGGAAAAATCTTTGCTTAGACCAGAGTAATGGACTGTGTACCCACAAAGCTACAAAATCAAAGGGCCTTGTAATGCACTTGCCCGTATTTATTTTATTTTATTAAAATTTTTAAAAATACTGCAGCATAAAGCAGAATAAATATCTGGGATTTCTATTTTATCAAGCAAGCAGAAAGGTCTGCTTCCTTCTCAGTGTCTTGATGGGAACCACTGTCAAGTGTATTACAGACTTTAAACAGAGTCCATAATAATTCAATTTGTCTTCTTGGTTGATGATGCTGGCACAGTGCCACACAATCCCTGGAAATTATTCTTCAGTACAGGTGTGAGACTGAGAAGACACTTTTTTATTATTTTATTCTTACTGTTAAAAATCAAATGACTAAGCAGCTCTGGATAGAAATTTAGCTACTACAAGGTCAGGACTCACTTTCCTGATGTATAGCATCAACAGTGCTCAATTTAAAGCATTAGGAAAGCTTAAACACTCAGCACAGATGTTGTAAAAAGAAAAATCTTTAAAACAGTTGACTCTTGTTTACCCTTTAAACAGACTGGCAAAAAAATCTACCAGATCAAAAAATTATGTAAGATTACCTACAAGTTAGTGTCCTTGGAGATCTCTGCGTGCAAGATTTCCATTAGGATGCTCTGTATGACTAATTGTTATTTATGAAATGAGTATTTCACTTGTCCAATTTCCAAGAACCATTTAAAGTCTCAACTGGAAAACATGCATCAGTTCTGCCAGTGCACTGGATATACTGCGAATTGCTGCTCCTGGTTTTAATTACATTAGCAAACACAGATAACTATTAACATGCAGCAATATCCTGCAGTGGATACCATCAGGTAATAATTTTCATGTCAGTTAACAAGATGTGATAGATCTCAGGCTTCCAACTAATGCTTGTTATTTGATCTGCAGCCACAAAAAAAAGTCTCTGTGCACCAGTACAGGAGTTTTAGTATCTAAAGGTTTATGGTGGCCAGCATGAGGTGTGCCTTTGATTTGTTTTTATTAATTTTAAACCCTCTTCTTCCTAATCTTTTCACACTAGAAGGATAGAACAGACTGAAGCCACATCTACAGGTATTTCTTTTGTTCCTCTTTTTAATCAGAGACTGATAAAGATCCTCTGAGTTTTTTGCACTAGAGGAATCATGACTTAGAAGACCTAAAGGATCTGGTTCTTTAGAATACGCTCCTTGGCGAAAAATAGCCACTACAGCTGACAACAGAAAATAAAGGGCATGGTGTATTTCCTTTAATAAGTTCCATATGTACCATGGGAAATTCTAGCATTTGTGTAAGTAAGAAAACATCTACATTTTTGAGTGAATACAGAATGATTCCCAGAGAATGCATTTATGAGCACTGAATGGTCCTAGCGTGACTCTGGCTCATGAGGTTATACATTGCACTAACCTTGAAGAATGAAATTTCCCCCATGTAATTTGATTGCTAGTCTTTACAATCAATTTTATGCATGCTTAAAAGCCAAACATCATGTATTACTTATGCACGCATTTGGGACTCTCTACATACAGAGAAATAACTTTTTTTTATTCCTGTATGTTGTTCTTTGTCTTTCTTGGGCAATAACTTTTCAACTTCCCAAATGCAACTAAAGCAGTTCAAACAAGGAACTTCTCTGCAAGACCCAGACAGTGCAGGTCCTCTGCTCCAGTGTACTTGGCTGTAAAATTCACAAATTGTTCTAAAACTAAGTTTCCAATAAAAACATGTTATAAAAAGGAAGATTTTATGTTTTGCAATTAAAAAAAAAACCTTGAAAATAGTTTTGAGCATAACAGAGCTCAGTGTGCACTTTTTTTACTTCTAGCAGCTGAAAAATTTGAGGTGCATTTTGCAGTTCTTATTTCAGTGAGCTGGAATAATCATGTTTATTAGCTATTTATTTCTTCACAAATCCTTTTATTAAAATATGAAATTATCATGCTTCTCAATCCCTGCCACCTGCTGAGAAAGGAGTCATTAAAACTTCCAGCTCTCCTTGTCAAAATTCTGATGGCCAACACAGCAGATGGAAAACTTGCCAGAAAGTATAATTTGAACTGACTAATACAAGACTAATCATCATAAGCACTATCATAACGATGGCATTACTCATGAACATACTTATTTTGTTAAAACCTTTCCACTTGGAAATGAAGAGATCTGGTACACTAGAGTTCTGCTAGATCAAAGGAAGGACAGGCAAGCTTTATATCGGTATATGGGGTGCAGGTTAAGACATTTTTCACAGCACTCAAAACATGCATGGAATTTTTTGCCCCTGCAACCAAACTGCCTTTTTCTCATAAATTTTTTTTAAAGTTCTGACTCCTGGGCTACTATCTAAAGGGTTTTGGGTGCCTCAAACAACTTTAGAGGGGGGGGGTTCCTGCTGGATGCAACCAGTTACGGCAGTACTCTTGACCTTCATGGCTGCACTTTGAAGACCTCCCATGCAAGCTCTCTTCATGCATACTTTAATTAGAAGTGAAGTATCTGTGATCCATTTGTAAAGATTCACAAGCAAGGCATCGATAAAGGCTTGGCTACAGCAGTGTAAACAGTATAGAGGTAATAAAAACACCACATGATTAATCCATCTTTGACTCTCTTTCTATATCTGTAATTTGCAGAGTAACAAGGTTTAGGTACCTACCTCACACAAACCTGGGGAGAATTGGATTAATTAATGACTGCAGAGGGCCTTAAAACTTCACAGTCTTACATGCAGTAAGTGACTATCTATAACAGGAAGCCATTTCTCTCTTTCCTAAAATTGAAAAAATACATTGTCCACCACCACAACCACTGGCATCATCCTAAAAACACCTTGTATCTGTCAAGGGGTGCTCCACCCAAAAAAGCTCAGATAAAACATAGATTGCTGTTGACATTAAACATACAGCTTGCTGAAATTCACTGCACTAAAATGCTCCCTAACACCTGCAATAGCAGAGAGAGAGAGAGAAAGAGCAAAGGAGTGGATATGAGAGAGAGAGGGAGAGATATCTAACATTGCTGATCTTTAAAAATGCTCCCTCCCAATTCTATTTAAAATGTCTGCCACAAAGCACACTTTTACTTAGGTCCTGCCACTCGAAAATGCCAACCCAATGAACCACAACAGCCTCCTGCTGTGGGCAATTGAAATGCTCTCCACTTGCCTGTTTTTAGAACTCAAATACCTAAAGGTAACAGCAGCAATACACTATGGAGCCACTTTCAGCACACTTCTCCAGCCACCTCTGTTTCCCAGCCTGGCATTTTTAGCTGCAGCTTGTGATAGAAACTTGACTATTTTGGTAATAACTTTCCATTTGGTAATTTTTAGTATTTTGCCTCATCAGAATTCTGCTTCGAAACCTTGAATTGTTTGGTTTTGCAGAAGATCTTTTGTAATGCGCCAAAACCTCTTATATTTCATATAAGAAACTTGTTGCAAAGAGGCTTTTGCAGCTCTTGAACAACTTGGCAATTCCACCATGTATAGCCTGTGACAGTATTTACATCAGGCCAACATGCTGAAAGCAAAACAGAAACTGAAGGGCCTCTGTTTTTACTGGAATCATCTCAGCCAAGAAAAAGAGAAGCTAAAATGTAGCTAGCTATTTACTAAGAAGCAAGCGAGACAACACACACCTCACAACTATACAGTGCATTCTGCCAAAAAAACCCATCTTGGACATGTGCAATTCCTAATAGTACTATTAGCCCTGCAACATATGAACAGTTTTAATTTAAAAGGACACTGCCCAATATGGTTTTCAAAATAGTTTTAATTTGATTTATTCCCCTATTCCTCCTAAATGGTAGAACTCTCACTGAGATATGAAATAAAATTTTAAAATGCTGACTTTTTTTCTTTCTTTCTTTCCTTTCATTACCTCATCATTACAGTATTATAGCAAATTGTCATTTTCTTCTTTTTTTTTTTTTCAGGAACATCAGGTATTGCTCACAGATGTTTCAGATTTAAGTATTTTCCTTAGCAATGTACCTTGTCGTGCAAGTTCTGATTTTTTGGTAAGGGCAAGAATTTTAACATCTGCTTCATTCTATTCCTTTCAGAATGTAATCATCAACAGCATGACTGACTCTTTCTGATGGTAGAAGTACAGTTCTTTAATCAGTCATTGAAAAAAAAAAAGATACAACTCCATGTTTAACCTCTGCCCTTTCTTTGTTCTCAGTGTCTTGATGCTGCATCATGGGCCCAAAAAACCAAAACCCATAAGGAGTCTCTGCAGAAGATTTGATCGACCTTGAAAGAAATATAAAACAACACAGCTATTTGAAATTATTGAGAGTGTCCACTTAAATCACTGCTCTTTGGCTAGCAAAAGAGAAGGAAAAAAGAAATAAACTTAGGCCGTGTGAACATGAACATTCAAAGAAACAGGATAGGCACTCCCCAGACAACATGCTGGGCCTGATCTCTCCTCTACCCTTCTCCCTGCAACTCTCATCACCTCACTCTTCAGAAGCCAACCTCCAGCACCTCTAAAGCTCCTCTGAGACCCTCTGCACCAATCTGCTTTCCCTGTCACCTCCAGCTACACAGGGCAAGTCCAGCTGCAGTGTTGTTGTAGGAGGGGGGCAAAACTGTCTGACTACCGGCGAAGGTATGGCACTAAAGAGGCAATTAAAATAACTACTCACATCTTGTGCAAATATTCTCTCCCTCACTCTCTGATACTCCTCTTCTCTCTCTTCAATTGATTTACTTCGTCTGTCATCTCTAAATGGAAGAATTCTGTTTTGCTGAGCAGAAAGAAAACCAGGAGGGTTATATAAGTTGAGCTGTTAAAAACTGCCATTAAGTAACTGTCAGCTGAGAATAATAAATGTTCACTTAAACAAATGAAGCATGAAAACGATAGCTGTCGTTCCTGCACAAAGAACCCTGCGAGACTGGGTGCTCGAGGATTTCCAGTGAGATATTGCACATAGGCTCATAGAGCAGGTGGCCAAAAGGAGGCTTTCTGCACAGCCTTTGTGGACCCGCCATCCTAAAATTGGGTGTTCTCACCCCAGGTCTAAGTGCCATTGTTCTCAACTGCTAACATTGCTTGGTTCTCCTACCAGCTGCGAGGAGCAGGAGGGCAGGCAGTGGTGGACTACCTAAGAAATAAAGGAAGAAAGAGGGTAACTAGGCTGCAAGAGCTAAACTGTAAATCCTAGAAGAAACCCACGAAGTCTATTTGTGCAAGAAGAAGTCCCAGATATTTGGCACAACAGTTTTAACTGTTTTCACACCGTATGGAACCCTCTATTGAAGTTTGGCTGGAAAAGGAGGGGCCATTTCTGCCTCTTGGTAAACCAGAGTGTGGGAAATGGCTGTGCCATGAGAAGGAGGAGAGGAGACGAGCACCATCTGGAAATGCTTCGTTGACAAATGGCTGTCAAGGACTGGTCCTTCTCCCCCTGCAACCCAGCCCACAGGGTGGGATAGGTCATGCTGCTTTCCTTTGATTGATCCCCACAGTCACCCCACCCTGAAATTGCTTGGGGTTTGTTTTCAAAGCCAACTTGTATGCAGCACAACTGGCAAGGCTGCCATTTACAATTGAAAGTCAAGGAAAAAAGGGTGAAAAAAGGGAAGAAAAAAAAAGGTCCTTCACTGAAAACATGAAGGGAAGTGGCAACAAGAGACTCACTGGTTGGTTCCTCTGCAAACATAGCCCTAGCAAAGAAAGCATATGCTGTCCTCTTACCTGTGAGAATTTTCTCATAAAAGCAAATCACATCAGAATAATTTCAGATTTTTTTGGTTTTGTTAATCTATTCCATGTACACAGCTTGCACTGGATTGAAACAGCACAACACCTGCTTTTAAAGGCAGCACAAACACACACATTGCCCTGGCACTCCCCTACTCATCAAGCTCACCTAAGTTAAGGTAGTGTTATGGCACAGGCAACACAGGGGGGGAACGTTGGCCACAGTACATGCACAAGCAAGTAAATTACACAGACAGTAAAAGGTGGTGAGGGCACAGGAGGAAGAAGGGAAGTAAAAGACAGACCTCATTTATTTTTGGTCAAAACGTAACTTAGAATGGTTTAAAAAAAAATCAACCTGGCCTTGCCATCACATCTTTGGGATTTATTTTTTTACACTTTTTTCTCCCCCTCTCTCCTTTTTGGGCTACATCAGTTCATCATTGGTCCACACTGAAATCCAACTCTGAATAGGTACAACAGAAGAAGGAAGCTACAGGGAGCGTAACAACTGCCGTAGTTAGGCGAGACATTGAGGAATGCGACTGACACAGCCTTCCACGCAGCCCGGAGCCACTGGCATTCCCCCTCCCGTGGGCATGCAGCAAGTCCTGCGCCAAGCAAGCCACCCATGCAAACCCACACACTGCCACGGCTGAAGCGGCCACGCTGGGGCTCGGTGCCACCCACGGTGGTACGTGTGCCAAAGGAGGCGGGGAGGGGCAGGGGGGCAGGGGAGGAGGAGAGCAACAACAAAAGAACAACAATAACATCAGTCAGCCCACCTTCAAAAACAGAACAAATTTCAGCAACTCTCGAACCGAGAACCAACCTGATTGTCTTCTTTATCAATACTAGAGTTATCTCGCTTCAAGATAAATCGCTTCTGGGATTCTTCACCTTTTTCATCTTTTAAATGTTCAGAAAACCTTTGCTCTGGTCTGCCAGCAAAGCAAAACATAGCAATAAAAAAATCTTTCTTTTGGTTTTGCTTTGATCTTTATTTCTCAGTGGTCTTTGTTTTCACAGAGGCATTCAGTGCAAAAGCAGTTAACATTTGTGAGATGCTGCCTATAGCTGTCTGAGGCTGCTGTATCGCTGCTAAGTGTTATTGCTATAAATAGCTTTTGTTGTTGTTGTTGTCGTGTAGCAAGGAATGGGAATCCAAAGTCTCAGTCACTGAAATATTTAGACTCTCCTCACTGTGACTGAAGGACAGGGAAAACAAATTACCATACTGTATGTTAATTTGCTTCCTTCAGTAGCTGGGATCTCTGGCAACACTGCCACTTAGCCTATCCATCTTGAAAAGCAAGGAAAAAACTGGTAGAAATCTTAAAAAACACAAAACCAAAACCAGACACCCAAGAGTTTCCTTATTCCTGGTAAGCAAAACCGGTAAAGGGAGGGACTGATGTTTTGCTTAAACAAAATTTTATCTCATCATCACTGTGTGGGAAAAATACTCCAGAACAATCATTGAGCATCAATTAGTTCACTGATTTAAACTCATTTATTTATTTATTTTAAAAGCCAAACCCCAGGGTTTTGGCTCAATGTTTTCAGGTTTATAAGATGTTATGATACCATTCCATGTTCTCACCTTGTGCAAAAAGAGAACTTTAAGAAGCAACTTTGTGGCCCAGTTGGTCACTGCCAATGCCTTGCAGCTGTCAACAAATAATGCTCCAGCCTGCACCGTTCCCAGAGTGGTCATGTTTCAAGCTCACAGTGTTTAAACCTGCAGCGTCTTAAGCCCAACCCCATCAATAAAAAAATCAGGAATTCCTTCACTGTTACCACACTGGATACCTAAATTATGTCTTCAAATGCCCTCAAGAACTGAGCTCACATTCATATGCTGCTATCACCCAACCGAGGGGTTATTACTGCACAAACTGTGTTTTAAAAGTAGCAATTTGTGAGATTTGTCAGGGAACACAAGCCTTGCGCTCAGTGCTGCAAGAAAGAGCTGCAAACTGCAGCAGTAGTAGGAGATGCTCATGTCTAGATACCTACACAAACAAGACAAGAAACTTCCGCTGGCATCGACGGAAGCAATGGTGAAGAAATCAAAAGGCAGAATCTAAAGAAGTAAGTGCTTTTGCAAATTAGAGTCCTCTATAAACTTTAAAAAAATCACTTATCTTCATCTTATTTCACAACAGAAAATAAAACGAGATGCATAAATCAGCAACCATTTTGTTGTTACAGTGTTATGGATTTCAAATCAAAATTCAGCACATATTCACGCCATAACTGCAGTCCGTAACATTTCATTGTCAGATATATAGGAAACATTTGTAATAAACTGTAAGAAATTAAATAGTAAGGGACACAAGCTATCCTGCCTCTCTTTCTTTATGAATTTTGGGCACTTCCACTTCTGCTCACAATTTGCATTTTTGTGACAAAGCAACAAAACACACTATCCCAATTTCCAGAGGTTTTGAAAATTCAAGAAACCTCTGACCACCATTCATAGCTATAGGGCCCAAGTCACTAGATTCTCTGGATGTCCTATTAGCCCTCTTTAGGAAAAGCCCAGAGGACCATGGCTCTCTGCATAATATTTTCATAATCTAATGGGTCATTCATTATGTTTCCTCATAAACAGAAAGGCTACAAAGCCCCATTAGTGGATTGCTAAGTGGATTGTTCTCCCTTTGTTCCCATTAATGAGCACTGTGCTTGCACAGCCAGAATGAAGATTCCTTCATTCAAATATTGTGCTTTCACAGGACTATCTGAGAATTGTTATTTTTCTGGTTTTACATCCTAAAACACAAACAAAATTTATGCAGTTGTACCACCAGTGTAAAATTTAGAGCTGTAAACTACCATCTGAATCTAATAAATGATATGCAAAGAAAAATAAATTAATTAGATTTTAAAGTTCAGGAAAAAAGTCACTAGAGAGAAAAAATCAGAGAAAAAAAGCTTGAAAAAATTTGAGAAAATGTCTCCTGCAATTACTAACTTATTTAAACAACAACATGATTTTCATACTTCATAGCAGTATTTTAAATTTTAAATCCCATTTTCACTTCATTTACTATTTATAAAATGTTTATATTTTTCATAAGAGAAAGATATAAGATCAAACCACAAGTAAAAATTAATGATTCACTATGTGCCTGTTAATAAAATTAATCTACAAGCACAGTAGCTGACCAGTCTCCAGTTGTGAAAAGAAATGTGCATGGGCAGAGAGACTCTGCAAATGTGCAGAGCACTCTAGAGCACCAGGGTACCTCCAGCACCATGAGAAGGTCCATCCCTTTCAGCCATCTCTGCAGCTCTGGGACACTGTAACCAGCAAGGTCACAAAGAGCACGACCAGCTCAGTTCATAGGGATGCAAAGCTTTTAACATCTATTGCAAAAATAAATTATTAGTAGGATACAGATGGCAAACAATGTTTAAAACCAGCAAGTGAAACCAAATGTTCTGAATCACTTGGGTGACTTTGAAAAGGTTTTGGTCTATTCCACTGATGGAAGCCAGTGTAAACTCCACATTCCTATAAAGTTCCCTGTAACAGCATAATGCCTTTGCTGTAAGGAACCGGAGACATTGTGGTTATTCTGGGGAAATCTGTAACATTAGTTTATGAATTTGCAGGTGAATCAACTGCTTAAAACCAAGGAAAATAATGCAAAATTTTGTGTAAGATGTAGTGTAGTGTCAATATATTAACAGTACATAATTACAATACTACAGCAGATGAAATTAATTAATCTCATGTGAGTCCTAAATTAGTAACAATCACATTTACTCTTCTGAGCTTTTTTAGCTGATACTGCCAGTAGTAGTCAGCACAATATATCAGATTGTGTTAATGCATTTAAGGGAGTGAATTTATCAAGATTATTTTTAGTATGGCATGAATTAAGTTCTTACTGATGTCAAAGCAAGGTTTACAATTATTATTATTACTACAAACCAATAAAAAAATTGTGTAATTTTAAAAAATGGGACTTGCACAGCCTTTTTGAAGAGACACTGAGAATTTCTGAAGGCATTATCATTAACTCAAGTACGCTTCACTATTTAGGGATCTTCCAAAAAAAATTAGAAATCACGTACAAAACAGCCTACAATACCTATACCATACAGGTGGGTTGACCATGGATAACAGTACACTCATCTACTAGGTAAGAGCCATATGCAAGAAAAAAGATATGCAAATATTTGCCTACAGGCAATGCTGTCCACCTGTAAGACAGGATTTAATTTAGCCCATTCGGTATTTAATTTACCTCCCCATGGAAATAGTGTGTCACTTGAGAATCTCAAAGCCTACTACTCCAGAAAAAGATGTTTAAGGAGGAAATACCTTTTAAATTGATAAGATTTTTGTAATTTGAGGACTCTACTGAGAAAACCAAAAAGTATGACCTAGTTACACCCTAAAGGCTTGGAAACCAACATAAAGGAAGGGGGAAGGCACACAGGCTAAAAAGATGTAAAGTGTAAAAAGTATTTTTTTCTTTGTTTTGGTTTTATCTAATATAACCTTTTGATCATTCAAATTTTTATTGCTTGACAATATGGGTGGAAGCAAAACATCTGTGCCCTGAAAATGCAACTTCACAAGACCACAACTGCACATGAGTTCATTTCATATTTCCTAACAGTTGTCAGGTGGCTTAGTCACCTTTCTGGCAATGTGGTTCTGAAGAAAATGCAGAACTATTTCTTTCTTCCCTGTAAAGCTTTTGATCAGGCACTACAAATGTTTAACAGAGCTTGGACCTGAGAGTAACTTAGTGCACCCTCAGGCAGCTGCGCAGTCCCTCTCTCACTCCCAGATTTGCCAGAAGGAACAGGCCCTTTGAGCAGCCAAGACAGCCTCTCCTCTCCATCCCAGAGAGGCAGCACTATGATATCCAGGTAGGTGCCACCAGGATGTCTCCAGGTAGCCAAGTTCAGTAGGTGTCCTGCAGCACCCAAACATTTCACCATTAAAAGCTTCCCAAAACTCTTCCAGCATCTGCGAACTTCTGCATAGTCTGATCCCATCACTTTAGACCATTCCCTAATCTCTTTTTTTTCTTCCCCCACAGTAAAAAAAGATCACTTTTTGTCAAGGGATCAGTTTAACCAAAGGCCAGACACAGTATGTAACAGGCATCAGTAACCCTACTATCCAGTGTTTTTCCTTGGCTCAGGAGCACTTCTACATACTTATGTGAAATATCAGGTCTAGACTCGGGGAGAGTACCCAGGTAAATCTCACAACAATGCTTTGTCCCCCTTTCTTGTGGCAGTGCTCCTTCCCAGGCAGCCAATGAGCATGTCAAATCTTTCAGCCTCATTTTTGTGTCGGCAGAATACTGTAATGGTCACTTCATGATATGAGTGAAGTTTCTTATTTCTGTGCTTGGAAATATCTCATTGTGGGGATGACCAAACACTGTCACAGGCTGGCCAGACAGGTGGTGGAGTCTCCATCCTAGGGATGGTCCTAGACATGGTCTTGGGCAACTGGGTCCAGGCAGTGCTGCTTGACCAGGAATCGGACAAGACGACTTCCAGAATCCTTCCATCCTTAACCATGCTGTCATTTTGTGAAGCACTGAATCAGTCATACAGTAAAAAATCCATAGCAGAACAAACCTCCATCAGTACCTTTTAGATGTTTTTTGTGCCTGTTCTTTCTTTTATAAGTTGGCCAGTTTCCTTTCTGATGTTATAGTTCCTTAAAAGCTATGGACAGTCCTTACTTAAGCAAGGCATCAAAGGCACTTTCCTGGACTCATTCCTTACAATTAAGTTTATCTTTTGGAAATGGTGAAGCTGGAGTAAGCAGGAAAGAATTTCTGTGTGTCAGGAAGGAAAAAACAAAAAGAAGATTTTGATGGCTTTAGATGATTTTTTCTCTTCTATCATTATGGTGATTTTAATGTGAACTACTTTCATTCACTTCAATAGAGTTCCTCTCAAATTATCTCTGGATGACAGAAAACAGAGTTCATCTCTCAAGAATATTTTTCACACAGGCTCTTTAAGGAGAATTCCCCATTACATGCTCATTTAATGCTTTTGATTTTGAGTCAGCCCTTGTAAGTGGTAATGAAAAAACCCCAAGCCCTAACTACCTTAACCAGGTATTCACTATTTAATCGAATTACAGATTTTAAAAACATATTGCAGAATGGTAATAGCTATTATGATACACAGACTAAGGAAGGAACAGGGTATTTCCTCGAGTCTGCCGAGCAAACTAATGCAGTTTCATAGACCTCTATTTGCACAGGAGGTAAGAAATGAAATACTAGGGGAAAAAACAAAACCTGCACTCATTTAAAATAAGTTAATTAGCTCTGAAATAACTGTCTAAGAGTCAGGAAGCACAGACTCCACACCAAAAGGACAAATGGAAAGAGACAAGCATGAGCTTTGAATGTTACAATTCTGAAAGCTTAGTCACTGCATCAGCACAGCTCACGAACAGTCTGGTATTGTCTGGGCTGACTTCTATACAGCAGATAAATCTTTATTATGAGGCATATGTTTCTGACAGCCCCACAGCAAACAGGCTGTTGCAAGATGCCTTTCAAAAGAAGCAGCAGCCTCACCATGTGTGGAAAAGATGAGTTTGCCATTACAGTGCCTGATGCAGTTAAAAATACTAGCAAGCACTTAGTGTATGTCATCTGCAAAAGCCTCACAGGTAATAGCCATTCCACACAGGAATGCAAGTTCAAAAGGGGAGATCACTGGGATGGGCAGGAGCCCAAAAAATTGAACTTTGCATTTGCAATGCAATATTCATTTAATGCATATTACATGGGACAGCACGTTAATATTCATTTCCTGGATGAACGGCAACAAGAAACAAAAAATAGGTACGGTAATGGGGCTAGGAACGGGAAAAACACCACCTGAGGTACTCAGAATCACCATCTGGCAAACAAAATGAGTAACTGACAAAAAGGATCTTACAGAAGGATGGCACCAGGAGAGCCATGGAACAGCAAGAACTGCAGAAAGCCACTGCTGCAGACAGGATTCAAAGAAGTTCTGAAGACTGGGGGCACTCTTATGCAGGTGCTCTGATGGTCCAACAGTGTTTTCTTGTTATTTACACTTGTCTTTAATTAAATGGACTGCTCAGTCCAACATCACGTTGGCCTCTATTTTGAAGGCGTGCTGTGACACAGTATGGTGGCCTTCCCTGCTGTGCTAGTTTGTGAGTATCTACTCTATCTGCCTGCTGTGTGGTTTTTTGGTTTTAGGATGAAGGCTCTCCTAGGGTTCTGCATTACTACCCTAGCAAAACTATGCAAGCATTACTGTCTCTTTGCTTTACACCTTGAAGGGCAAAACTCTGTTACCTGCAGTACAAATGCCTGTTTTGATCATGGAGGCACAGGAATGTGTTCTGAGAGTTAGAGAATTTACAGAACTCGGAAGCAAATATCATCACTGTCAAAAGGCTCATCACCCAACTCAGTGAAAAAGGCAGAATTCCAGCCCATCAGTTTAAATTAGTGGATTAAATTCTATCAGAACAACATTTTTCAAGAATGAGGGCCTGAAATTACACCATTCAAATATGTTTCATGTATTTAGGGGCTGATGGATGCTAAAACATGGTTTCAAAAAGCTAGAATGGGAATTTAAATATAGATAATTGTTAAAGTACAGTGCAGTTATATTATCACAACTTAATACTTAAAACCACTCAAGATGGCATTGCAAGCATTTGAAGGTAAATGCCTCATTAACAGATTGCTGCTTTTATCATATCAGTCACTAAGAACTTCTGTTATGATGGTAAAAGCACATTAAAAGCCATAAAAGAAAAATCAATCCTGTACAAGACAGTTCTTCAAGGTGCTGCCTTCTCTGTAGCATAGGAGGAAAAAATTTGCAAAAACCAAATGCTGTATTTTCCCCAGTATAAGACCATATATCTTTATAATTTTTTTTCAGAACAACAGCTGGCCTCTAAACATGTTCAGCAGTTATTAAACAGGAATGTGGAAAATCACAAGTTATTTTCACAGGCATTTTTCTCCTCCAATTGGAGTTGCAACTAAGTCTGGCAGGACTGAAAAAAAGGAGGCAGGAATGCTTCATGGGAGCATTTTTCTTTCAGTGACTGTGAGGTTTTATTATGTCACCTTTGCCCATCTATCAAGATGCTACAGGAACAGTTTTGATGTCAAATTATTCCGTGTGTGGACCAAACACGGGGCCAGATCCTTAGGGATTTCAAAGATCCAGTGCTTAAAAACCCCAATCTAATGTTGAGGTATCATTGCAAAATTCATGACCCTCACAAGCTTTCCTAAAACTTATTTCCAGAAAATCATCCTATTTTAAGATATGGACGCAAAACCAGTACTTCTTGGCTCCCTGAGCATCTGCTTGACTACAAACTTCAACATTTTGCCCAGTATCCTTGAGCCAGAACACAGGGGAGAAGCCTGCAGGCCAAGGGCACATGCAAATACCAACTCTTCTGATAGACAGGGAAGAAGCACGATGTCCTCTCTCAGGCAGAGACCATTTTAGGAGCTTCAAAATGCTCTGCTGTCCTCCTGTGATCAAACTAAGATTATTTCTCTACTGAGGGACCTGCTTCTGCTGCTCTCTCCCCAGTTGGATTTAATTCTTGATATTCAGGGTGTCTATTGAGACTGAACATCTTTCACAGTGCCAATTTATTTGCAGCTAATAGAGGCTCAAAAGTGGTAGCACAGTTTATTATGGAATTCATTAATATCTGATTTTAAGGATGTGGCATATTCTTTAAGTGCCTGAAAATTACAGTGTTGCATAACTGCTCTGATCTATTTAAAATTACACTTTTCTATTTCAGAAGTTCAAAAATTAACATGTAAGAGAGAGAGAAAAAGGAAGCAAACTCAAGACTTGAAGACTACTGGAGATTTGAAGACGGTTCACCAAACACCAGCAGGCTAACAAAGAAACCATCAGTCCTCTTGAAATGCCTCACGTATACACATGAATACCGTAACAAATTCTTGTTCTGACTTCTGCTTCATGCCACAAACATTTTTGCAACTCTATAGCAGGAAGACTCATGGATCAGAAGGCATACTCTGAACAATCCCTGGCCCGAAGAAGAGGGCCTGTTTTTAATAAACTGTCAGAGACAGCCTCACAGGGCTACCCTGGAAACAGCAAGCTGAAACAATGGACAAAGACTTCTTGAAACGCATAATACATTTTACATTTCTATGAGTCCTATTTCCTGTGTTAAAAATGTGGCAGGCTACAGAAGAGCAAAAGACAATTATATAACCAATCTAAACCACCCCTAAAATTTACTTGCTCAAATTTCAACACCTCATTTCTGAAACGCTCAGATATAAAACCATTACTTCACCTACTATGGATGCACTGTTACCTCTGAGGAAAGCACAGGGGTCATCTCAGATTTCCAGATCTCTCCCCAGTGATATGAAAGCATAAGTGACCAAACAGCATCTTGATTAATGAGCACTTTCTTACTACAGCTTGAATGAGCACAAGGATTAATTACTAATGCAAGAAAGAGCTTCCTTCAACCAAATTACCTACTTGCTATTCCACAGCACTCTCTTCCTGGGCAACCTTCCATCTACCCACACAAGGCAGGTGACAGTAACCTTCTAGGTTTAATAAAACTTATCCTATTAAGTGGTGTGGATTAAAAAGATTAAAAAGAAAAAAAATAGAAGAAAAAATACCATAGATATCTTCTGATTAACACTTAACTAGTATTTCATCACAGTACAGAACAGCTGTAAAAAGCACATGTCCACCTTCATTATAAACAATTTGGTTTTAATAAATTACATTAGATGAAAATTTAATATGGGAGCTATTAGAACTGGCTCATTAACCCTAACATCTCATTTACGGAATAAATCATTTCTTATGGGTCCAGTATACAGTTTACACTGAAGAAAGAATGAAGCCAGTATTTAAGGGTCAAATTCAACTCAACTTCAAGTGTACTACATATCTATGTTATTTCATCTGTATCTTTCATGCAAAAGAGAAATACAATTAAAATGACAGAATGCTTGCTGACAATAAAGGCTGTCCTAATTCAACTATCATTAACAAAATAAACATAAAGGTTTTTGTCTAATTATGTTAATAATTGAATCCCCGACTGAAGTAAACATTATTTTTGTATGAAAAAACCCTAAAATCTCTGAAAACTTATGTAATCTGTTACTTAAATGCTACATGTTACAATATAGCTACATAACCTCAATTTTTTGTTATATGTTATTCTTTTACTGATGCTCTTACTAAATTATTAGTTGCATTCCATATTAGTTCATCTTAAACCAAAATGTGCCAACCAATTAGTGTTATTTCTCAGTTACAGTTTCTTCATTTTAGTTGCATACATCTACTATGCACCCTTTTATTTCTCTACACATTTGTAGCACAGAATGTTGTAATATCAACTGAGCAACAGCAATTGTAAATCAGAGGGGATAGCTGGATATCTCCAGTTTCTGTTTATTTCTTAGTAGTCAAGGAGTAACTGTTCTGTAGCAAAGATGGAAAAGAGGTAACTACAACAGGAAACAGAGGTCCTCTGACTCCATATTCCCTTGAAGAAAAAAATATAATGCCAGACTCCAATGAAAATAATGAAACCAGAAATAAGGGTGTTCATGTACATTTTTGTGCATCATGTGGCTCATAAAAGCAATTCTGCTCTCATGAGAGCATTCCTTTCAGTACATATATGATAATTAAGAATAGCATAAGGTGCTTAAATGCGGATGGAACAACACCATGAAGCAAACCATTTGCAGATAACTATTCTGGCTTACAACAGGGAGGGTAACAAAACTGTTCTTCAAATCCTCTGGCAAACATCAAATTACTTTGACTGAGACTTTACAAAAAAGGTATTCCCCTTCAGGTACACATTTGTCACCACTCCCGTATCGCTAAAATGTCCCATCCAAAGAACAGCTCAAAGAAATTAAAGTCATTTACATTGAATACCTTATTCATTCAAGGGGAAAGGCATACTTTTCTGCATGCTCCAAAGGCTGTAACACTTGGTATCTCAAGGAAGTCTTCTTGGCACTTCAGCCTCGGGTAAAAGAAATCCTAGAATCTATTCTGCATTGAAATCGCCATGTTCAGTGAATGCCATTTTACTGACACACCTGTAGGATCCTGTACAAAAGTTCAGACTTTGAAGATGGTGAAATTGTCACAGTGCACGTCTACTAATATAGATGTTATCTACAGCATGATCCTTCAGTGAATACACAATAGAAACGCAACAAGAACCTTTCTTCCTTGCTTTTGATTCAAACCACTCTTACACATAGGAGGCAGAATAACACAGATTGTATGCCAAACTACAAAAGCCTTGCAGGTTATTCAAATACAACTTGAACATTATGTCTTCTTTTGCTGATACAGTTCATTTCTAGGTTATAATGAACCCCTGTAATGCACATAACAGCTTAATATTGCCTCAAGTGTTTGAAGCATCTAAAAGGCACCAAAACATCATCCAACTGAGCCAACATAATATTAACAGTATAGGGAAAAACCCATGCATCACAAGGATCATAATTCACAATGCTCCTGAAAAATAAAATAGAATTGAGGATGTGAGAATTGGTATTAAGTTCATAATAACTATGTTACACCCTCAGAATATATGAAAATGTCTAAACACAGCATTACATATCATAAGCATCCTACCTTCTTGATTCTGATGAGCCCTGCCACTCATATTTATATAAAAAAAGTACATGAATGCATGTGTGGGCTGTGGTACAGACATGCTTGTCACATGGCTGATGATCTCAACCAAATGAAAACCCTTTCAATATATCAAGCACACCAAACATGTTTCCCCTACATTTCTCCACCTAGCTACAGATAACCAAATCAATGAATCTGATTGAACTGATACGTTTCACAATACAAACAGCTCTACAAAAAACCCTGAAGTCTTCCAGTTGTTTGATAGGAATTATGAGGCACATGCAGAACAGAAGTTGGCACGTACACATTTTTTGGCTCCAAAAAGGGATGCCCTGTCTAACATATTGCCTCAATTCCAAACTTCTCTTTATATCGTATTTCACTTTCTTAAGTTCCCCATACATTTCTGTGTATCTTTAGATAGATGACAGGCAGACACAGATGACAGACAAATATACATTAGAATGGTGACACAAGAGCAGATTCATACTGAGCAAGGCAGGCTTCCCATTTTAAATAGTATTTGAGTTCTTTGACTAGAAACAATATAACAACAAAATTCTCCATGTTCCAATCAATTTTTCTCAATATATCAATATATACTGCTGAGAATAAGATTTCAAAAATTGGATTATTTACTTAGATAGGACTTTGTTAAGACTTTTAATTTCAAAAATCATATGAAAAGAAAATTTGCTTTTAAAATCCACTATTCTCTAATGAAAGCTAGAATATAGAGACTTAACTTTATTAAGGTCAACAAACACTTAGGTGGTTGAGGTCCTCACTGTCTTTTAAAATTTTATTTCTTAAAAAAAAGCTTTGAAAACAGCAGGCCTTGTTCACATTCCAATAAAATTAAAGAAAGGAAAAGGCATCTTAGATTCTTAGAGTAAGCTCTTCATTATAAATACTATTCAGTCTGAAAAACTGCCATTATTGTCTGACTATATTTTTAAGGGAGACTTCACTGAGAGTTCATGAAAGCTGCAGGATTGCACTCTCAGAGATTCAGATCCTAATAAATTTTTACCACCTTTTTCCCCCTTTATGTAAAGCAACACGGATGAGCAGGAGAAGTTGCAGCTCTCCCTCCAGCTACAACTTCTTCAACAAGCACTCTCTCATATTCCAAACCTCTGTAAAGCAGGTACTTTACTGGCATAGGTACATAAAGGGGATCCACATTGCCCTAAGACAGCCAATTGATGAAAGCAAGGAAATGCCCTGATCTGCTTCATTCATGTGCCCATCCCAATTGACACACACTAGTCCTTTTGAGGCACCTGTAAGGAACACTGATAGCAGAGTTTTCCAACCAGCCCTTTCATTTCAAGACCATTAACTCTTTTGACACTTGTACCTCCAAACACAGGAGGTCTCTGCTGAACAGGAATAACGCACCACACTGCCTGGGGCCAGGGAAGAACTCACCGCCTCCAAGTGGGAGCAGAGATGTGACATGAACCCTCCCTCAGCCAAAGAAATAAACACAAGGTGTTTATTAAAGCCCACAGGGCAACACTGCAGAGTCATATGCTCCTCTCAAACAAACACATACAGAGAAGTCACAGCCAGTGCAGAATTTATGAATTCCTGAGTATGCAAGAATATTCTTCTCTCTCTACAGTAGTACTAAAGTAGTCTGGAAACAACATGCCACAAAGAGATAATTTATTTCCAAAATGGAAATCTTCAGAACATCTGTCTGTGGGGCCTCTCCATAAATTCACATTAAGCCATCAAGGCTTAGGCTTACAGCACAACATAACCACGTTGAACAGCGTTTCAGACACTCTTCAGATTCTCCGGTATTCTGGATACTGTCCAAGTGGTAATTAATAGAGTCAACACATTCCCAGTATTTAGCGTTGATTTGAAACTGCACAAAACTGTCTCCTCTGAGAGCAATGAAATGCAGAACATATGAAATCACACTGAACGCTTTCAGATGTGGAACTTACACAATATTTGCTGAGGATAATAAAATCTCATCAGCCCTTATTCATGCTAGATAATAACAAACTATTTTCTGTCAGAGCAAGGGACATTTTAAAAAAACATGCCATCTTCTCCAGTTATGAAAAGAAACAGCCATTTCAAAGTTTTATTTTATGGTAATATCAAATTAATGTAAATAGCACACTGGAAGAACCACAAGGCAATATGAGCTTCATATAATCCAGTTACCTACCACCAAAGCACTGAAGAGAGAAGAAATCAGCAGCTTGCAGTTTGTGCGGTGCTTACAAAACAGCTGTACTTACAGGCAACAGAGGGTTGTAATAAAGCCTGTAATAAAGCCCTGCGTTTATTTCTGGAATATCTAGACAGGAATGGTGTCAGCACCAATTTTTAATGGCCTCACCTCCAGTCTGCATGACCACAGCTGAAAAGGCCATTTGATTTGTTATATCCCTGCAACATCCTGCCTACTGAGCTTGCAAGAAGGGCAGTTCATACCTAGCAAACAGCCTTGCTTGCTCACTCACTCCCACCATGCATGAAGCCACAGCTTCAGCAGAGCGCTCAGATAAAGTTCTGACTGTGGAAGGCTTCAGTGTCCTCTCCAGAAGCACCATGTAAGTTTTTCCAACAGTGCTTCCAGTGCTACCCATCTGTGAGATGAAAGCCACACAACAGAGCAAGGCATTTACAGATATTAATGTGTTAGTATTATTCTATTATCAAGTCAAGTAGGAGAAGGCAATACTGTGAGGAAAGATCTGTAGCAGTTGGTGCACTACACCAGTGACACAGATGCGAATGGAAAAGGGAGGACTATAAAAGAGAGAGGAATGCTTAAAGAACATTCAAATATGATTGATTGTGTTCTGTTTAAGAGAGGACTCATTTTCAGCTCAAAACTGAACACCAGATTGCTGCATACCAAGCTTTTTCTTATTCAAAACCAAAGACAGCCCTTGTAGGGGGCAGGTATTATCAGACCCTGAGGCTAAGCCTTTGCAGCCTGAGTGTTTTATCGAGCTACTGTAATTCTCTTGACTTCTGAAAATCAAACTGTTAGAGCATGCTTTACTCAAACCTTTAAGAACATTAATGCCCAAGTGCTGTTTCACAGATGTCCAAATATCTCAGGGACAGCCCAAGAAAAGGATCTAGAATAAATTGCCCATTATCTTAAATTCACTATGTTCACATGGAAGACTTTTAGGGCTCAGTGAAATAGCAAATACCAATGTGTATTGATCTTGAAAAATTATGTAGTCACAGAATAAGCTGAGTTGGAAGGGACCCATGAGGATCACTGAGTCCAACTCCCAGCCCTGCACAGCACCATTCCCAAGTCCTTCCACCCTTCTACAGGAGAAGCTAACAACACTAAAAAAACGCTCTCTGCAACTGGATATAAATAAATCACCTAGCTACTGGATACATAAATAAAACAAATGTTTAGATTTCTCCTACTAATTGAATACAGGAAGTACACAATTTTCAAATGGGGCTTTCCTGTTCCAATACCAGATACCAAAACTTCATTACCCAGCTGTAATTACTTCCTCTTCATTATGCAGTTTATAGGTAGAGAGGGACAGGAAGGCTGTGTTTAACACACGTGGCACTTGGCAGGAAGAGTGATGGTGATTAGGCATGGACACATTACCTCAGCTCATATCGAATTTTGGTTAGCTTTATACAGTTTTAGCTTATACAACTTTAACCAGCTCATGGAGAAGAGCAGAACTCATGGTAGCACAGGTTTAACTTGTCAGGAATTTTGCAATGCATTTGTACCATCAGAAGGAATTTGTATTTCACAGAAACACTGCAGTCAAACAGTGAGATTTGAAGGGAAAATAAAGTGGAACCAAGATGGGAGGAGAAGAAAAAGGGAAAGAATGGTGGCAGGTGGTGGAGGGAAACCAAATCCTAAATAATCAGGCTGGGCAGAAAACGACTCTTGAAGCAGGCAGAGCCAGAACAAGGAAAGAGGCAAGCTTCCAAATATGTTTGGGCTGTTTGGGATGTAGCTGTATGGTATCAGGTGACTTGCAAAGCAATGAGCTCACTTCTGTAGCAAAGTGGTGCCACTAAGGAATCAGGAAAAGTAACATTCTAAGATACTGTGCTTTCTTGCAAGAGACCAGTTAGGTTGATTTCTCCTCATGTATCTTTAAAGTCTTAGATAACCTCACCACGAGAGCCCTGTCCTCCCTCCCCAACCTAGAAAACAATAAACAGCACTCACTGCTGCCACAAAAACAAACAAAAATGTATATATATATATATATATATGCAAAATTACACCACGCAGTCATGGTACAAACCAGCTCCTGTCTTGAGAAAGGGAACAAGGAAAAACACAACAGTGCTGTTACTTACATTCTTGTATTGCTGGTCTTGTTGATAATTACAGATTTTCCAGTCTGATCCACATTGTGATCCATTCCAAAATAAGCTGCCACTCTGTGCACTAGCATCCTCTGATATGACGACATCTGAGGGAACTTTTTATAGTGATTACTAAAAACAAAGGAAACAAATAGCATTGATAATTAAATTTCCCTCTAAGCTATAAATAAATGAAAACAGCAGTACATTTGACAATTCAGTGGACATAAATCTCGCTGAAAACTTCTCCGTTATGCATTTACATATAAGTGTTTGTTACAGAAAGGCTGAAAGAAAAAAAAAAAGGAATTAATTTTAGAATTTCTAATAAGTACATTTCCATGTGCAACATTGGGAAAAACAAAGCTCACGCTTCACGGTACTTGGTCAGTATTCTCTGTGTTGGAAGAACTCATTCCCCAATCCCCCACATGCACTCACACTCTCTCCACAACCAATCCTACAGATTTGCTGAGACACTGGCAACAGCTTTCTGCCTTTCTCCCAAAGGTCAGACGCAGGGCAATTCTGGAAAGATCTACTTTGGCAAACACTCCTTTTTTCCTCTATTACTGACAAAATGGTTATTTCCCATCAGCATAATTTTTTCCTCTGCTGCTATTCTGACTCTCTAATTTTAAAACTGCAGGAATATTTTATTATAAAGACCACAAAGTAGCAAGAATTCCTCCACCTAAGCTCAGTTTAATTTTCCAATGCATTAGAATAACATAGCACAAAGGAAAAGCCATGAGATAACATATTTGCTAATCTTCTACACTAAAAGCTTTAATTATATTTTTGGATCTACATGAGCAGAGCCAGTGCAATTACAACACAATGGAAAGCAAAAGGTTTTCATTTACATCTACTTTATTTCAAGCAGTTCCACCACGTGGCAGGAAATAGAAGCCTGCTCTTGCAGTGTGCCAGGAGCAGCCCTCAGGAGCGCTGTGGTCCATATGAGTGTATCCCTCGCACAACCCACGCTGCAGCACACACACACACACGACTTAATAAACCAAGTGTGGAACTCAACTTACTTGTTGTCACTAATAAAATCAATAATTTCCTGTTCCATTTTCAAGAGTATCATTCTGTCCCTGTCGAAAAGAAACGCAAGGATTTGCATCATAAACTATGAGTAGACATTTTAGAGGAAAATATTCATATAATAGTGTTTGTAAGGCTATTTTGCAAGTGCTGTCAGTCATGTTGATTAAAAATGAAACTTTTTTTTTTTTTTTTTACCCTGGATCATCTGCAAAAGACTGAAGCCTGCTTTTCTGCACCTTCACTGACATACAGATTCCACTCTTCTATGAGCTAAACTATGATTTGAGAGTGCTTCCAGCCACAACAGGCTGCAATCAATGCATTGCATAGAAAGACTCTCACTGCTATGGATAGCTTTGGTCTTTTTTCACCCTTTCTTGATGGAAAATGAGATTTCCACCTAAGCTAGATCTTTCACAAGAAGAGCTGCTACCCACAGAAATTTTAAACATTTTTTCTGAGTCACACCTTCCAAAAGGCATTGAATTTCTGCAAGAAAGCTGGACACATCTAACCTAGTTAGAAAGCACAATGGAGAACACCATGTTTAAGCTATGGTTCCCAGGAGGCAATGTCCAGTATTTCTCAGGCAAAATGCTCTGGTTTTCACTGGAAGGTCTCAGATCTTCCTTTTCCCTCCCCTCCCTTTTCAAAAACATTCAAAAGTTTCCCCAGCACATTTCCACACATTTCTAAGCTGGACAGAGTCCCGTCATTCCATAGTTCTTTTGAACTTTCTCGTTTTGCACAGATAAAGCAATTTAAGGACCTCCCATCATCTGTACAAGGGGTTATGCAAGCTGTTAGATACCCAATTATTCCCAGCTCTCCTGGGAATAATTGCAGAATTACACGGTACCTATTTAACACATCCAGCTGAAATGAACATTGAAAATCACAATGGATAAAATGCTACAGATCTTTCCTTGGATGTTTGGAGGCAAATTTAATGATGAGATGGGCTTGTAGCTCCAAATGAAAACTATGGGAATACTGAGGGCAGAATTTGGCACTAAGCAAAGGATTTTAATTGTATGCAGCATTGCTAGAAGAAAGTTACTTTACATTCATATACAAATCTCCAACTGCAATAGTCATAATATACTATTGCAATCACCATGTAGAGCTGTATAAAAGAAGGTGAGGACAAAGACCAGATGTTAGTAAAAGTGAAATTAAGCAATGGGTGACTGGATGGGGGAGTAGAAGCTGATGACTTTTTATACCATTTTTCTAGGTTAACAGCCTACCTCCTTTACATTTTCCCTCATAACCATCTCCAGAACAAATAAAACACAATGTACAGTTACGAGAAGCCAAAGACTGCCAACTATAATTTCAGGAATGTCAGCTCTAACGCAGGAAATACCTACCTGGGGTTATTCTTTAATGTGTTAATGAGAAACTCATGCAAATCTATGCCTGTTGAGTCCGTATACTCTTGACTGCAATCTGAAAAATAAAAACAAACGGCCTCCACTCATTTATTTCATTTCAACCGTTCAGATTAACTGTGCTATAAATCAAAATCTGTTTACCAGCAACAATCTGAAAGAATATGCTCTGAAAGAAAATAGTCATTTGGAGTTCAGCCAAGAAAGATATACATTCTGAAGCATCAAGTGGACATTCATTGTTCCTCTGTATAACTCCAATGATAACATAGCATCAAAACTAAACATTGACAGAAAATGCTGGTCATTTAAAAACACAGAAAACCTTCAATGCCATTCAAGACCCTGCCAAGCTCTTTCTTTAAATCATTAAAAAAAACCATTTTAAAATGAGCAAAGAAAAGTTTTACTCATCAGTGTCTCTTTGCGCCACTTAATAAATGCTGTACACTCAGCAAATGAGGAATCATGCCAGTGGGAACTCTATTTGCATCAAAAGACTGAAATCCAATGACACCTGGGAGTAGGCAGGTAATAGGGATGCGTGACAGTAGCCAGAATTAATTTTTCAGCATTATCTCCTGACTCAAATGTACACACAGATCCTCAAGTTGGTGTGAACTGCAAGAGCTCCATTGAAGCCAAATGACAATTCACACCAGCTGCAGATCCACACCCAGGTAGGCAATGCTTATTTTTGGGAGATTACAATGCAACTTTATACCATGGATTAATAAAAAGATTTTAAAAAGCAATGCCAAATTTAGATAAAACATCTTTCCTGAAGAAGTCTTGGTAGGTGATAACAGAACACTGCAATGCAGGTTAAATGTCATGGATGAATTTCCATACAGCATTTAAGATAAATTCTCCACAAGAGAGAAACAACAGTGAAGAGGATTACCTTCGACTGTCTGCACTGCACAAGTTACATGCCAAATATATTATGGTTAATCTAGATAAAAGAGTATTAACATCTTATGCACTATATACACTCATTATGCAATCACACATATATTTATATATTTATGTGTTTATATCAACATGGTTAAGGATTCCAGAGATCGATTTTACATTAAAGAAAACAAAATAAAATCTAATAAAAGACCCAATTTGGAAGGTTTCTTCACTTTCAAGCCTGATGTTTGTATGAAAAATATTCTTATGCATATACATTTTAGGTTCTGAATTTTCTCAGTGTATGAAAACACTTTTACTGTGTATATATATACAAAAAAAGAAATACATCCTTGCAAGAATGTACAATCCTTTCTACAATGATAATTATAATAATTCAAATATTTTTAAGTTCACCTTTTGATAACATTCTGATCTTGCTTTTTTCACTGTTTTTATCCTTATTTTTATCCTTCTCTTTTTCTTTCTCGGAGTCATCTTTACTAGATTTATCTTCTTCTTGCAAGCTAGGAAAACTTGACAGCTGTAGTTGGATTGATTCCTGTTGGGGAAAAAAGATAGATAAATTATGGGCCAGATTCAGTATGCTTCCCATGGCTTCCAACCTGCAGGTATTAGCAATAAACTATGTGTAGCTAGGAAAGTTGAAGCCAGATACATTTCTTTCCTATTTGAAACATGGCATTTTTTAGCCAGGTGAATGACGACATCTTAGAGGCCAAATTCTAGTGCTAAGTAGGCATTTCTTCTCTAATATTTTTAACATTATAAAATTTAGGCTATCTCTATTAAGAGGGACTATATTATCCTACACTTCAGTAGTTCTCCCTTAAGACTTTTCAGAATAATGAAATACATTTCCTATGGCCTTTCTTAATTAGGCGTATTATTTAATATTACGTATGTTCAGTAATGATCAGTCGATAGATATCTGAAAAATAAAACTTTTTTCCTTTCACTAATAAGTCTGCAGGTTTATATGAATTGATTTGCACACCTAAGTGCAGTATCAGGTAGATGGAGCTTTTTGGCTTTAATAGTAGAAGAGTGCCAGCAAATTCTATACTCCATTGCATACAAGAGGGCTTACTAACTTATCAGGTAATTCATATTTAAAGAAATATGCAGATGTGTCTTTGGCAAAAGGGTCGAAATGTCTCCTATGATTTTTCAAGGACGTTTTAGTAAGCGAACTTCTCTAAGGCATTACCAATTTTACCATCAAAAATTCAGTATTTCAGAGACTATGAGTCACTTTGAAACATGCTTCAGCTTTAAAAAGTTAATTTTAAGCAGTTTGAGAATGTAGGCTGTTTTGCATTTTCTAATTTCTTTAAAAAATTTGCTTTCCATGCTCATAATGTTACTTTATACTGGTTTTGTTTTAACAAAACCAATATTTTTTTATTTTCAATTTACCATGGCATAATTTATGTATTTCAAGAAATCCTAATCTGGTTGGACAAAATTAAAGGAAGCACACTTCTGTGTTTTATTCTTTTAAAGAAAAAAAAACACCCCAGAAAACTATAAGTATTAAGTATTATAAGCATTAAGTAGTGTAAAAAAGCACATTTGAAGAAAGCTGTTCTAAAATTCCCTGATAAATCAGTTTTCTTTAATAGAAGAGAATCCTGCATGCTTGATAATTTTTTAACATCAAGTTAATGAAAACCTAATTCACCAACACTTGAGAATTTCAGAGTTTCTTGAATGCTAGTGAATCCCCTTCCTCTATTTTTCTAAGAATACTAGCATATCAAAAGGTCAATAGAAAACTTGAAAGTAAGAGTTGTGCTTTTAAGCAACCATTATGAATTCAAAAGATGTTTCCAGTAATTATTTCAAATTTTAGGTTTCTGAATTCTTTAAAGAACTACATATCAGCCATCACAAGACACATAAGACAAGATCCTAACAAAACAAGGCATCAGCATAAACATGCCACAATAAGACAGAAATTGGTAACTTCTCAGCTTCTTCTCAGCTTCTCAGTCAATAATCATTTTTGACTTTTTGTGAAATCTGAATGTGGCACAAAAGACTTGAGATGAAAAGCATTGTAAAAGAGCAACAAAGACCTGGACTCAAAATTTAACCTGACCTACCACCCTTCATCACTACTTCTGCTAGTTTTGGCTGACAGTCTTACACAAAATCTGAGCCTACAGAGGGATAGAGTGGGAATTCCTGGTCATTTGAGATTAGAATACATTGAGAAATGTTTCCTAAATTGCTCAGTTGTGCTCAGAGAACTAATGCTGTGCCTGCTTTCTTTCACTTCAAATGGCAGTTTGATTTCTCATTCAAACAACAAACTTTGGATCAACCATTGCCAAATGACCCCAAATGATAACTTGATTCCCTGCCCTGCCCACAGCAGAGTGACTGTGGTGCTAGCTTTTCAAGAGGAGAAAAATGTAACTGGCCACGTTGTTCTCAGGATATTAATCCTAAACTTCACAATGGTTCTTAAAAATGCACTGATGAAAATGACAGACTTTACAGAAAAGCACATATATGAACATACAGTAAATACTGTTTTACATGTAACGTAATACTGATGTATTTGCACTAGAAAAAACACACAAAAGGGCTGTAGAGTTGTGAAAGCAAGCTATTGTATATTTTCTTAGATTTTTATTGATTTTTTTCCATAATAAAATACAATGTTAATAAATACATTGATACAAGTATAGTGAACAACAAAATAGATTTTCAAATTGCAATAATACACTTCTTGGTCTATAGTATAACATTAAAGGCAACATTTCTTTTAAGTAAGGACATAGTGAACCATTGGATAAGCACTCAAGATCAAGTAATACAGGTAAACAAGTTTTTTCCTTATACAGGAAAATGAAGGCAAGTATTCAAATATAAGTACAAACATCAAGTCTGCAGTACAATCCATACTCAGTAGTTCTGGCAAGGTACCGCACATTCTCTGATAATTAATTCCCTGTGGTTCATAAACCATTAAGATAGAATAAAAAATAATAAAAAATAATTCCAAACCAAAAATAAGCTACTTCTCTGAAGTGAAAGCAAAACAATTTGGTTGGCACAAAACTTCCTGCATCCTTCAGCCAGCCCAGGGAGGAGCCTGCAGGTCCAGCTTCCCATGGCAAAGTTGAGCCACATTCATTAGTAAAATGTCAGCAAGAGCAGAAGGGCAATTCCTATCAAATTAATTACACCAAGCCAATTGTTTCCTCAGAAAATACCATGGGGTCAAGGGAGACATTTCATCTCTCATAAATATTTTAAGATGGTCAAAGAAATCTTTGCTGAGGCTGGTCAAAGGCTGTGTGAAACAGGAACCCCTCCTCTGCCTGGTGTAAGGATAGGGATTTTGCCTCAACACCTGCCAGTCTCTCTGTCGTTTAGTACAGGTCCTGTGCAGTACATTGTAAACTACCAGCGATGCTTAATACAATCTCTTTATACTGTTCTCCTTCTCATTCTCCATTATGCAATAGAAAATACAAACAAAATTGGAACAAAAGCCAGGCATTTTGAGTAATGCAAGTCAAGCGAAAAGCATCTACCTACAACAGAACAACTGATAAAATAACCTGCTCATCTACTGCATAAGCATCATTGTAGAGCAGTAAAACATGTAAATGTCCTGCTGCTAAACAACTTGGTTTTTGGTCTTTCAATAAAATTAAAAAAATAGAAAAACCTCTCCTTGCTTATGAGCTAAGAGGAGAGACAGATTTGTTTCATTTCAAGTCAATAGAGGAAACAGTGAGAAAGTACACTTAAATGTCACTTTTTATTTTTGTGCTAAGCTCACAAGAAGCCACTTACTCAAGCTCTCTCAATGGCTGATTTCAGTTGTACATAAACATCTCATAAATTATAGGCAGTGTTCATCATACTTTGGGTTTTAGTTAGCTGGGTTTTTTTAAGCCTTGCTCTCACTAGGCAAGCAAAGAGGAGTAACAGAGGCTTAACTTTTGCTTTTTGGAGTACTTTTTGAAGTTAGTCTACAAAGACTGCCACCAGTGTTATTGTCTGCGGTGAGGAGTGCAGAGGACAGAACTATACCAGCTGCTGGGAATACAACACCACCAGTACAGATAAACTCAAATACACGCTTTTTGATATAGTTTAATTTACACCAAGAGTTTAAAAAACGAATGCCAGTCAGTAGGAGGCATCCTTGGCTCTACCAAGATATTTTAGAGAGTGTGGACCTTTGAATTTTATGTGAAGGGGGACACTGATATGAACTGAAGTCTTAGAGGAACCACAAATCAGAGCATATTCATAACTGTATTAGGTGCAGTCTCGAAAGAGATAGCCTTAGAGAAAAGAGCATATTAATATTCTTTTTTATTGTTACTATTTTTTAAATTTTAAAATCTGAATTCTTTTGAATTCTTTTCCATTTGCTGAAACTTTCAGGGGTTCTGGAAAAAAAAGCAAACAACACCCTGTGATATAGTATAAAACTAGTATTTCAAATTAAAGTTCGCGCTAAACCAGTAAGTCCATGAAAACATGTTCATTGTCGGATGTAATTTTTCCCCCAAGAAAGACATTGTTAAATGCCCGATTAAGTAACACAATCATGCAACTGAAGATGGAGGTCAACCATGCAGCTAACAGCAATGATTGCAAGTGTACCTGGCTGTCATGAACATTTTCTGCTCCCGGGCGAGGGGATGACTCTTCACACACAGCAAGACTCCGCACAAGTTTTCCCTTAGCTCCTGACTGAATAAGAGAGAGAGAGAAAACAAAACACAAAATACTACTACTGACCCCAAGTCACATAAGCTGCCCACATCAGCTGTCCCCAAATATCTCAGATAACTATTACCCACCCAGTTCAAAAAAAAACAAAACATTTGCCTTGGACATGGATGAAAAAGGATTCTAAGCAGCAAGACATTTCCTGCACAGGGAAGATGGTGGGTTTCTTTTTGCTTTTATCATTTCAGCTACAGTCCACTCACTTCCACCAAAAATTGTAACAGCAAAGAACACATAGTCCAATACTGGAAGTAATTTAACATAAACTCAATCGTTCCTTTTGTCATTTGGTTTGGTAAGTTTTTTTTTGTTTGTTCTGGGAGTCCCTCCCCTTCTTCTAGTAGTATACATCCAAGAAACACAGACAATAAAATGTGCATATATTACAGATCTGCACTTGAAAAATTAAAAGTTTTTTAGGGTTTTATTTGTTTCTAGAAGCTCCTTTCCACACCTGACCCCAGCCATTCCCCCCTTAGAAAGCTAGTCAATCTCTGTTTCTTTATGCCAAGATTATTCCATTAAAATAAAAATACAATGGAAGCATTAATTACTAAAGCAAAAGGAGTGAACATTTTCCTTTTCCAGTAGTGCACAGGAGCACACATACTGTCTAGGACACAGCAAGCCCAGCAGCATAAAATTATAATGGACAAAGGGAAGCCTGACATGTTACACCTGGAGGCAGTTCTCTGCCTTTGTGTAAAAGGACTACGGGGTAGGGGGCAAGCAAGAAAAAACCTTCAGCACTAACAAAAAACTCAACCACACAAGTGATGAAAGAATGAAATTTTGATTGTAGACAGACATTTAACTGAAATTCTTCATCCTACTGTGGCATACAACTCCAAACAGAGATTGATCCTTACCTTGGATCTCTTTTTCTGATTTGCACCTCGTTTCTGGGTATAGCAAAAAAAGAGAAGCAGTTATCACTTCAGTGGACAGTGGGCATGATGAGATCATTACCAATAAACAGACTAAATCACTTCTAACTGATCTTTTAAATCAGTTGCTGACTGCAAAAGCAACTTCCCCAAACCCAGTTTGGAAAGCAGGAAAACCAAGAATCATCTCTGCTCATTTTCATTCATTTTACAAACAGGTATAAACAAGAAAAAGCACTACACAGTGTTCTGTAATTTTGCAGATAATAAAAATGTAAGAAAAGGTATACTTAAGTAAATGCTCCCCCTCTCCAAATTCCTCTTAAATTGTGGTCTCCCCCTTTATTTTTTTATTCGATTGAGCAAAAAGGATTAAAAACCCCTCATCCGATAAAGTCTTCTTATCAAATTACCTTCTTAGGCTTTGCATAACAACTTTTTGTTGGCAGTAACACCTACAAACCAAACCACACATTAAGTAATTATTCATTAGTATTACCTGTAAATTCATGAGATCAAGGTAGTTTTCTAAATCCCCAAAGAGGGAAAACAGTCAAATTTCTCATCAAGCTTTAAAACAGATCTCTAGAAATTAACTTCTCAGAAAAAGTAATAACATGGACAGCAGCCTGAAGAGCTTGAAAAGTATAACAAATAACAGCATTTATTTTACAGTGAAGTAAAAGAACCCAAAATAAATAAATAAATACATAAAAATTTTAAAAAGGAAAAAACAGAAACAGTTTCAAAATTATAAGAAAAATAGGGGAAGTGTAGGCAATGAAAGAATTCCCAGAAATGGAAAAGCAATGTTAACACATTGATATTTAACACGCCCATTCACTCTTCCTGTCTTACCTGCAGCTCTGTCTTGGAATCACTGAGCTTCTCCTCCTCTACTTCTGAGCTTTCAGATTTATTAAGAACACAGTTATCTGGGTTGGCTTCAGAGATGGCAGTCTCCTGCTCTTTTGCAGCTTCCTCTGCTGTCTCCTGGTTCAATTTACCTTGCTCAGACATTCTTCCAGACAGAAATTAAAATAACAAGATTTGGTGACCTGAAAGGTCAAGATACCACAGCACAAACACACACACAAAAAAAAAAAAAATTGGGGTGAAATTTATTTTTTTCTTTTAATACCCAATTTCAGTTTCTTTGATAAACAAACCAAAATATGCAGCTCAGGAGTAGAAAAGTATGTATGTCCCAGCTGAAGAGATGCACTGAATCAACGATACAGCAGAACTGTGTCAGGTTAAGCAAGCAGATCTGAACAGTCTTTGTGGAGAGCGGATTTAAGGTAAAGATGCTGTGACTCCCCAGCCCATCCCCAGGACTGCCAAGGTTCAGGCAGGGACAGTGAAGGACTCTCTACTACAAAGTTCAATGGTACCAGGCAAAAAGGACCCATTCTAGGTCTCTGGCATCTCAATGTTCCCCTCCTCTATTTTTTTCTTTTTAAAATTTCTTTTGAGAAAAAAAAATAGCCAAACAAACAGAAATAAAAACCAAGCATGAGCAACAACATTGTTTTTGGTATTCAGCTGTGGGTTTTATGCATTGCAGAAGCAATGGTGCTCACTACCACTATAAATATATATTTATCTTTTTTTTTTTTGTAAGAGGTAATAATTCAAGATAAGCACGGACTCTAAATTTGGCAATAAAGCTCTCAGGGTCATCATTTTCAGGGATCAAACCAACAGCTCCATTATTAAAACCTTAAGCCTCTTCCCAAAACCTATGTCACTATTCAGTAGCAGGAAAATTGTACAGAAAGCAGGTACTTCTAATGAAGAAATCTCAACTGAACTGCATTTGCTCTCAGCTTACAATGGAGTTGTTGTACAGAAGCTTTAAAGCCTTTTCAGAGTTAAAGCCTATTATTATTTTCTCTCTCTTTCTCTGCCCCCAGCTCCCTCCTGAAGACTCCCCCACTGATCAACTGTCAAAGAAGACTCATTAATAATTTAACTTTTCTTTCCCCATCCATTCCACTTAAGAAGCATCTTCAAGAAAAACAACTGTATTTGAAATGTGAAGTTATTTCAAGAGGGGTCTTTTGCAACACATTGCCCCTTCTCAACAGTGAAATGGCAGCTATGAAGCAAAATCACACTTTGCCATCTTTCTTTTTACAGTTTGAAATTAAACATTCAACAGAACCAGTATAACTTACCTTTATTTTTTTAAGCCATGTTTTAAGTGAAAAAATCTAAAGCATACTGTGTTACAAACACTTACTTCTTCCACTTTTTGCTTTTGTTTTCGCACAGTAAGCAAATAAAATTTCCTATATAATCTTTCACTTTGAGAAGGACTGTGAATTTCACAAGAAATCAAGCTATAAGGTTCACAAACAAACTGAATGGAATATGAAAGTAACCTGAAGCTTGACTTGCGTTACTGTGAGCTAATTTGTAATTCTCCTCTCTCCTGCTGCTCTACCCAAGAAGGCCGATGATTTTGGCTATTCTGCAGTTACAATTGAAATTTGAACCGCTTTGATGAAAATTCAAAACACAAGTGGCAAGACCTTTATCTGGTCTGTTAAACAACTCTTATTTTGATAAGGATTTTCATCAAGAAATGCACATGCATGCACACACCCCTCATGAGCAGATCAACCTGCAGCTCATCTACACGCTTTACACAGCGCTCACAAAAACAATCACTGGGATCAGCTGCACCAAAGAAGCCATTTACCTGAAAAACTGCTATAATTCCAACTGCCTTTCTAGCGTCTTCTGTTGGTCTTTGCTGGTTAAGTCCACACAAATGATCAACGGCAACGTGAGTCCCATGTCCCCATTAACAGTTCAGAGTGCCAATCTCCATGCTGGTCCTTCGGGGAGCTTGACGCACCATAGTCAACCTGGAAAAGAGGAAAAATAAATAACACCTGCAATGATCGCGGCACAAGGGAGGGATGTAATGGATAGGACCAGATTTCTAACACTAATGACCAGTTTCCAGCAAGTCACTTTCACAGCTTGATCCAGCTCCACCTGTCTCAAAACTGCCTGCTTCTTCTCTAATGAAGGCTAGAGCCGGCTGTTCAAGTCATAACAGCTCCTACGCAAGAAGCTAAAATTAACAATTGCATTATGCACTGAAGATTACTCATTTCAATTTTAACCTTTTTTAGCGAATTCCAGCACTTTTCATTAAAAAAAAAGCGTATATACATATTTATATATAAGCTCATCTGTTTGCTTCAACAGAAATCAATGAGTGTATGAGGAGAAAAGATTTGCCTGCTTTTTAACTATGGCTTCTGCTTTAATTAAACTTGAACAGTCAAATGCTATTGAAAAAATAGCTAGGTGGGTGCTTTTAGAAAGTGACCTGCTTTACCAGGGTAGTGAACTGAGATGTTCATTTAATAAGCTGAATAAAAGTTGAAATGATCCAGAATGGGAGGAGGAAGAGGAGGAGAATGAAGAAATCCTATTCCCTGAACAACATCCACCAAAAAGAATCCATCTGAAGCATTTTGTAAGGAAGAAAAATGAGATTTCCAGGTTATGGTTTGAGAAATAAACCTAAAGAAAGAGTTGCCTCAGCAATGCAACTTTCACTGTTCATCAGGATTGCATTTACCAGCTGAATAGCTGATTTAACAGAAAAAGAGCGTTTTAGGATCAGTCGGACTGATTTACAGGCCATGGCCACGTGCTGAACTGTCTTGATACAACAGGCAGCAGCTCTTCTCAAGACTTGCATATGAGTCATGGTTGAAGCAGTCAGTGCAGACACACAAAAACAGCAAATAGAAAGCACATATGATTCTACTGGGCAGGGTGGAGGAAGCCAAGCAAGAATAACGGGAAATGATTTTCTGGGTTTTTTTATTTTATCACACTCCTAGTTTTCTGCAGCGCGTTTTGCATTGTGCACGCCTGCAATTGCCATTCAGCACGTGTCAGCACACTGGAACTTGCCATGTGAAAAGAGCTGAAATTGCTGCACCAGAAGTGGAGTTTAGCCTTTCACATTATTCCAGTCCAGCTTTCTCCGGGAGCTCTGGCACACAGAGCAGACCAGCAGGCAGTTCTGTAAACTATCACTGCCATCCTGCAAATATATAAACACAACTATTTCTTTTCCTCAAACAATTTAATAATTTGTAAGAGAGTAGAAATAGATAGAAAATAAGTCTTCCCACTAGGTTTTTGGTATTTCTTGCAGGATATTTTTGGAAATTCTAGCTCATTACAAACACAGGCTCACAATGGGAGTGGAAGAACACCATGGAAAACTATGCCCACATACTCAAGCACATGCAAAAGTATCTCATGGAGCCAATACTCAGCGAGCAAAGAGTGAATAAACCACTGACTCAAAACCCTTTCCTCATAACCATCTTCCACTAACTGTTTCCCCCACACTTCCAAAAGAGAGATGGGGGGAGGGGTTAGGAGAGGGAACCAACCAAAATCAATCGCAAACCAAAAATCCCAAGGAAATACAGTGCATGAAGGTTTCACCTGGAAAACAGCCATCCAGGAAATAAACTGCTGTAACCAAAACTCTCCAAAACTAACAGAGACACAGATATCTGTATCAAAATCAGAACACACACAAAATTTATTTCAGAACTCTCCAGTGTGACCATTTGTTGCAAATTAACTATTCATAAGACAAACAAAGAGAGCAAAACAAAAGCCAGACAACAAACCAACCAACCAAAGCATATCATATGCAGCAAGTGAAGAGATTTGCCAAGACTTGGTCTTGTGCACAGATGCTCAGCATCATCTTATCATGCTTTACCCAAGGCAAATTTCATCATAAAATGAGTTCCCCATATTGTTACACTTAAGATTTCTGAAGACAACATCATTTTTCACTGGCAATGTACAAGAAGACCACAGATTCTTAAATTAAAACAAAAAAAGCTATCCATAAATTTCCCCAAGAAAACACAAGCAAGCGGAAAATAATCTTACAATGTACAGCCACCATCCTCAAACCCAGAACAGCAATGTGTATTAGGATGATTTTTTAAAAAAATCCTCCATAATTATCTTCTAGGAAACAAAAAGAAGGCAAGAAGAAGCCACACATATAGCAATCGAATTGAGCTCTTCATCTTCCCTTAACAGAGATTCCCTCCTCCTTTATTAAGCAATTTGCAAGTGATGACTAATCATGTACATACTATAATACATAAAATACACTTCTGGTTGTTTGGGTGGGTTTTCAGAGGGACTCAGGTTTCTATAAAATATTTCAGGCAGAGTATAAATAGCAAAAGGGAATCAGTCAGAAAATAGCCATTAAAAGTGAGACATTTTTGTTGAAAATACGTCTCTGTTTCTCCTATGTTTCCAGGATATCTCGTTATTCAGTGATGAATGTACTTTTTACTATTGTCAGTGCTGCAATGACAGCAGTGCTATGGAAAAACACACTGGATTATTCTCCTTCTTGCGCATCAACAGAAATGTCAGGGATGATTTGACTGTCAAAACCTTCAGTACCAAAGTGACGCAAAAGGCTGAACAAATGCGCTTCTGTTTTTGATCCTCAGGTAGAAACCACAAAGCTTGTTGCTAGGCAAAAACAACCTTTTTCATATGCAAGTGAGCAAAATTTCATAGGGTGTTGGGATCATAGCAGTCTACAGGAGTTTGTGGCAAAATTTCAGCCCCTAATTCCTTTAAGCAACTTGAGTATTGCACACAGCAATACAACAGAAAATAAAGGGGCCCACCAAGTCACTTGTAGATCCACTTTAAAGGAAATATAATCTGTTTGTATGGAATTTATAAGCACCAGCTGCTCAGCATACACTGTGGGATGGGAATGCTGAGGGGTTTTTTCTCAAATTCTTTTCCTTTTAACAGGATTTTCATTTTAGTAGCTGAAGCTACCATTGAGCTTGAACAACTACAGTCAGAGCTTGAAGAGAAAGAGATGGAAGAAGGCGTGGATGGTCACATACATTCATACAACACATACCACGCAAATTCCAAGAAAAGTCCGTGGGAAGGAATACAATTAATTTAATGCAAGAGTTTAAAAACTATACCCAGAAGAAGAACTGTCAAAAGAAAAACAGAACAGAAAAGAAAGCAAAGATGTTAGAAAGCCGATACAATGAGCACCTGAGAGCTTACCATCAACTGAAATTCAAGACAGACATCTGACAAAACCCTCAGAGGCCACTATAGGTGAGCAAGCCCCTTCTGTATTATGTTTGAGGTGTTTGGATGGCCTCGTAGGTACGCATGGTGAAGTGGGCATTTCAAGATCATTATGCTCCGTGTATCACACATGTCCTCTCTCAGAGAGGAGATAAGCAGGCTTTAAGGACAAAGAGCCTACTCTTAACCACAAGCAGGCAGCAGCAGGCAAGGCAGAACTCTGACAGTGAAATCCAAGGGCTTTTCTTCAAATAAATCTGCCAAGTATAGAGGTAAAACTCATTCCAAAGCCTGAATAGATCCTGCTACTGAAAACTTGCTGACACTGGCCATATCTATAAGCCAGGATCCTTCTCATCCCATCATGACCCTCGACCCTCATGAATGGTTTGCAGGTATGACTCCATGAGCTGGAAGCAGAGTTGCCAGTTGGGATTTCCACTGTGCAATATAAACCTCACCCGTATGTACCAAGACGGGTTTGACTCATTATTGCTAACTCACTCATGGAAGTCACTGGAAATGGACTCCGGCATTATCTTAAGATTATCAGTAGACACAGCCCTCAATTTTGCCAGATTCTCATGTCTTAAACAATTAACTTCCTGTTATTTGACATTTACTTAAATGTTCTGGTTTCTACCATTAAGAAAATCGAAGAAAATCTCACGTTCCATAACGAAAACAAAAGCTTCAACTCTTTGATGGCTTCAAAGAAAATATTCATGATCTAAAATGTATTGTTAAAAAAAAGAAAAAAAACAACTAAAAACCCAACAAAAACTACAACAATGAAACAAACAAACAAACAAAAAAACCCCAAAAAACCCCAAACAACACCACCAAATACAAAAAAGTGAAGTAAAATAAATCCTAGTTTTAGATCAAACACACTACTACTCAGTTGTCCATCTCCCAGTCTTTAGGACTAATCCTAATCCTAGTCTTTACGTCATTAGACTGTGTGCTCCTTTTCACTGTTTTCCCACATTTCCTAAAGAAATATACAAATGCACTTGGAAGCCAAGCTTGCTGCAGTGTATTAGCATAGCAGGATAACAATCCATACCATTCTCAGATCAAAGTGCTTTAGTATGAAAAGAAAAGAACAAACTTAAGGCTGCGAAATGCACAGAATCCTACAAGTTCACTGATTGGTAAAAGACTGAAGACTAAACCTTTAAAAAGCAGTGCAAAAATATCTTTAATTGAAGTATTTGATGTCATGTTTTATTTCCCACCTCCTCCTCCTCACATTGTCCTTTCTTCATCATCACTAAAAAACCAAATAGAGTGACTGCCTGCATTTTCTGCTCCTACATGCCGCAGACCTTTATAAATAAAAGGTTATTTAGAGTCATTTACTGATGGCACTTTACCAGAGACTGTCAGCAGACACTATTTTTTCCCATGAGTTAAAAAAACATGAGCATCTGCATTCAAGCAGTGACCCAGCTTAAACAGGCCAGAAATCAACAATCAGTGGCGGTGGCAGCCAAATTTGATGAAAACAGGGCAGATTGAAACACACTGAACTAGATTTCAAACTCTATACAAAAAAAAGTTGTCTCTTAAAAGAGGCAACTAGATGATATGGAGCAGCCTCCCAGCTGAAACATCTATCTTGGAATGGCACTGGCTCTCATCCCAATCTGCATGTGAATCCCAGCATTTACAAACAACAGCAAGGATTCTTGAGAACAGTTTAACAACCAAAGAAAAATCCCAGAAGCAAATCAACTTTGTGGTTTACACCTGATTCCTTTTTTTCAAAGAGATCTTCTTTGTTTCGAAGAGATTGCCACCAATATTTTTCCACTTTAATCCCCTGTCAGACGACCTCATGTCAATGTCATCATCTTCAGCCAAGTAATAATGATGTTCCCTCCAGGTTGTTATATTTCTGCAAAGTTAGAAGCTTTACCCAGAAAAATAAATATAGATGGTCTATAGGGAAAGTCTGCTTTGTTTTAATACTTAAGAAAAGACTTGAAATAAAAAAGCTCTTTTATATGTCACAATGATCATTTGAAGTCTTCCAGGATCAGCCTGAAAAGATATGAGGCTGAGTGATCTGGCTAATAAATGTCAATCACACAACTTTAGTAGGAACTGAGTAACACCAAAACTTTTAACAAGCTAATCAGATGTACAAATCAGCACTACTAGAATGAGTTGTTTGCTTTAGAACAGCTTTCAACACCACCTCATGCATTTCAAACACATACGTCAAATTTTCTCTCATTCTCCAACAAAACCTGACAAATTTCCCTAAAATAAAAGTCATTACATTAACTGGTCTCACTGTTAGGTGGTGGAAAACAGCACAACACTCATGAGTCCAAAGAGAGAGGCAGCGAGGTTCCTAGCCATCCTCAACTCACACGTCTCCTTGAAATACACAAAAGTCATTTTCCTCAAATCCTTGAATGGAAACAAGAGCCAGCATGGGCAAATACACAATTCAAATGGAAAGAGGGACCGAAACTCATCTTCCCAGATAATCAGGTCTATTTCTCAGCTATTGAAGATAATTATATATCAAAGTCCCCTTTAGAGACCAATAGCTTTATTTTATGACTAGAGGATGTCCAGGGAGGATGCTTTAGTAATTTTGCTGTAAGGATGTTCAAGAATCTCACTGCTTTGCCAGGACATCATCTCCATTACCCTATCATACACATCAAATACTTTATACATTTTTCTTACTGTGCCAGTAATTGCCCTCCAGTTTAATTAGCTTTCTTGATTTCACAATAGTTTTGTCTTCCTGTGGGAGTTAACTGTACATCACCTCATCATTTGTTGTTAGGCTTAAAGAAGTCCATTCCTTTTAGTTGCCAGCTAAACAGGCCTGCCTTATTTCCATTACTCTTCACCTCTAGTCTGTATTTTTTTTTTTTGTCAATCAGTAGTCTGCTTCAACATTTCCTCACTTCTCACCAAGACTACACTCTGGATACAGATGTTCCTCTACCCATCAACACATAGTGGTGAATGCAGTAGAGAAGCTCTGTTTCCACAAAATCTAAAACCAGTTTAGGGACAATGAATAACACAAGGACAGATCAGAAGGAATACTATCATTTCAATATGAAACCCTGATCAACAGCAGAGCATAAGTGAACCTGGGCTCCCCACAGAGGGGTCTCAGCAGTGCTGAGGGCAAATCAGAGCTACTGCAGAGAGCCAGTGTGGGAGCCATCATGGACTGAATTGATGGGGCTACAGGTACCCAGCACAAGCTCAGTGAGATGATTAAAGCAGCTGGTGTGATGTCATGATACACTTCTATACATAATGAAATCTGGTAGAATATACAGTTTACACTAATTTTAATTTTTATAGAATATATGCATATAGTTGAGTTTAATGCAGAAGTTCTTGAAACATTTCTTGTTTCTCTAAGTCAAGCCATTCCTACTCTTTCTTCCTTCACTGCCTTCTCTTTGCCATTTCAATCAGGTAGCTACAGATTATGTCCATTTTGCTTTACACAGAGAACTACAAGATCAACTTAACTTATTTCTTTACTCAGTTCCTCCTAAAGCTTAAGGATTTGACTAGAAAACCCAAGCACTGTGCATCTGCAATTTGTGCATATATGCATTTGAAGAATTCATCTAAGTAGACTGCAATTAATAGCACGAGCAGCCAGCTAAGCCATCCTTCATCATTCACTAATAACCAAGCACAAAGCAGTTGAGTCCAAGGGGGGAAAAAAAGCCCATAACATCCCTAAACAAAAGAAACAAAACAATTTTGTACACTACTAGCACAGTATTTTAAAATACATAACACTCAGTAAATAGATGGCCCATAACTTATGAGCAATTGCTTTACACTTCTTCCAACATCACCAGGGGATGGAGGCATAAACAGATGAAAATACATCAGGAACTGACTAAGTATCACTGAGTTTCACATGTGCTTGTCCTGATCTCTTTCTTTCTCAATTTCTATAATAGCCCCTATATTTCATCCTGCCATTTCTTGACAAATTAGGTGCATTTTCACTAGCACTAGCTTAATTGGCAAATCCTGAAAGAAAATAATTGCTAAGAGCAAAGCAGCATTATACTGATGAAATAGACCTGAGCTTAACAACTAGAATTGCTTTAGCAGACAAACATTGACTGCAAAACAGCAAAAAGCTTTCATATAAGAATTGATGGGAAAAAAATACTTTCTTTTCCTCTAAAAGTCTCTTTTGATTACCAGAATTAAACATAGCAGCTAATTCTGCTTTCCTAAGACCATTTTCTGAAACAAAACCAGCCTGCAGCAGAAGTAAAATTCTTCATTCCAGAAAAAAACCCAAAAAACAAATCAAAAACAAAGGCAATAAAGATTAAAAAACAAAATCATAAAAGCACCACCATACACTAAGAGACATACCCTCACATACTCTGCTGCTCAGAAAGTGCAATTATACTTTCCAAATTCAAAGACAACTCATATAAAGCTTGTTTTAATGCTGACTAAGTTTTCTAAGTTCATATTTCAGCCAAGTCTCCTCTATCAAAATCCACAAAGGCTAGATGGATCCTTTGAGAGTTCCCAGTACCAGATGGTTTTATACTTTTTAATATATAATTTTATCAGTTTTTCTTTTTCAGCAATGGAACAGTCCTAAAATGTCTTTGATTGTGTTTATCAGAAAATACACTGGAACACAAATGCTTTGTTGATGACTTCTTCAGTGCATTAGTAGACAGGAGAGCAACATCGACTGAGAACAGCTTACACAGACCAAGTCCTATCAAGTACACTCATTCTGCTATAAACTCCTCTGCTGTCTGAAATCCTGCAAGATATATGGACAAGATTTTCACAGTTTTCAGCCAAGTCTGGAGGTGGCCTGTTTTTAGCTCTGACTCTCTAAAGAATGGCTATTTTTTTTCATGTCAGGTCCACATGCCCTTATTCTCATTATTGGAAGCCCTTCTGAAGAAAAAGAAAATTAAGGCAGAGGCATTATCTTTCTGCCCTAATACTACAGAGAAAGTATAAACACATACAATAGATATAAATAGCTATATAAAAATATATTTTAATGTATTTAATCTTTATATATTTACATTTGAACACAGGCATATCTGTGCTTTATGAAAACATATTAATCCCATTTTGTTGGTTGCAATTTTGTCTGGTCTTAGGCAATGCATTTAAGTAATAAATAAAACACATTACAAAAAGAAACCTTAAGTATGCTATGGATTGTATTCAATACTGTATGTTGCCATGGTTTCAAAAGGAAATCAAGAAAAATGCCAATTATAGGTATAAATTAGAAGTCAAAAGGCCTAATGATTAAATGCATGTTACAAAGGCCAATGAAACTATTACATATTTTTGCACAATGCTCCAAGAACTGGAATGCCAAATAACCTGAACTTATGCTCATTTGTAGAAATAAAAAACAAAGCAAGCTTTATAACTTTTGTCACTTCCCTTGTCATGTGAAAAAGAGATTAGAACCCATTCTAAAATATGTGCTGTTATACACCACATTTCCCCCTCAGCAGCACCAGGACAATGTGTTACACTTTGCAATCAACTGCTGAAGAAACAAAGGAAGACATTCAACTATGAAATACCAGTCAGGTATTTACAATATCACCCTTATGGCCAGCAAGAGGAAGAAATCCTCTTCAGAAAGAGTTACAATAGTCAAGAGAAAAAAGGCAGAAGCTCAGGTTCACAGAACAGGCAATGCCAGTTCACAGATCTGCAGCTTTGGCTTCTGAAAAGATCTTGCCAGAAACCCTGTGGTTTCAACATTATGTTTGCCTTTTCCAGTGGGTAATTCCAGGCTCCCTGTGATATTGTGAACAAAAGAAAAGGCAGAAAAAGTGTTTCAATGTCTGATTGTGTTTTTCAGGAAAGAAATTATGACATATTTATGAGAGAGATAAGCAGTTTTGTAAAAAGCGTAATTGGCCACCCCACATACACCCAGCCAGAAAGCTTCCTGACACATGAACTAATAAAAGAGCAATGAATACACAGAAGAAATCAAATATTCAAGCCAATCTCTCCAAGGAATATGTTCTATTAAATTTAAAGTAGAAAAAAAATAAATATTTTATCCAAAAGGACATTCAAAAAACAATCAGAAAAACAGCGAGCTTTTCCAGTACTTTAAATCTTGTTATACAAATTGAAGTCTCCAGAAGTTCAAATATGATTTTAAAAAAACTCCTGTAATATCAAAAATTGTGTTTACCTGCAGTGAAACAATCTGTCTTACTTGGCACTAGAAACCACTAACTACATCAATGATCTAAAAATACTGAGATTTAAATAACAGTAGAGAGGTGTGGGACCAAAGCCCTACAGCCTGCAATACATTTGATTTCTACTGCAGAATGGCCCTATCATCACATTTTTTTCATTGCTGTGCTCAGTAACAGGGAAAACAAAAACATGATTATCAAGCACAACACCAAAATCGCAGAGTCGAATATATTGCATGAAATTTGAAGAAGAAAAATGTAGGTGGCAGGAATTTATTATGATATATATTAGAGACAGCTCTATGCCAAAAATTCTTTAAAGATTATTATCTTTACTTTTTATTATTAAAGAGTATATCCAGGCTTGAGTTCCAGTCTGGCCCTTAAATGAGACTTTCATTTAAAAGTTTTTGGAAAAAAAAAAGACATTCATAATAATTCAAGAAGGTATCTCTAGGATTTTAGAATTTAATGAGTACTTTGAAACTTCAGTTGCCCTAAATTATTTAGCTAAAATTTCATATTGGTTGCTTATGTATATTTCGGTGGAATTCAGCATAATCCAACTACTCTCTTTTTTCTCCCTCTAAACATTTTATGAAATTCACCTGTGAATTAAGGTTTTTTCACCTATGTACTCATATTTAGAGTCTAGGCTGACCTTGCCCTTCCACGAACTGAAACCATTCTGTCGTGTAAAACACAAAGTCTGTTTGGTTAATTAGTTCTTCGTATGTAACAGTATGTTATTTGAGCCTCAGGATTTATTTTGATACCTTCAAGATTTTCAAAGGCTGATGAAACATGACACAACCATGAGAAAGGGCAAGTCAATAACCACTTCTGTCACTGTAATCCCAGTTCTCCTCAGATCTGTGATCCTTATTGCAATCACCCTTCCTAAAGAAAAAAAAAAAGACCTTATCCTTTGCATCCTTCATTGTAACATGTCAAAGTGCAATGGCAAGGATTTATGCTTTTTTCTTGTGATGTTAAAACTTATGTGCCTGAGAACTTTACACAAAGGACAATATAAGTAATTTACTTATATGCTTAATTTATGACACACTCTACAGCAAAACAAATCTCCTGATCAAATACTGATTAAAACCCCTTATCAGCTGTACAATTTGAGACACTGAGAGGAGGGAAAGAGAATTGCAGTTTCATACAGAAGAATAAAGAAAATAAACTATTTCACAAACAGTATTAAAAGTGCTACAATATCTCAAAATCACACAATTATGAGATCCAGTTTATAAGTATTACTTTCAATGAATAAATAAATAAATAAATAGAAGATCAAACACACCCTCCCCTTCCACCTCTGCCCCAAATCCTTAGTAAATATGCTGTTTCAAAATGGGGCTAAAACACCCAGGGGGTTGTTATGTATAGGTGAAGATTATATGTAAGCTCACCAATATTCCAGATTTTAGCAGATGCCATCAGAAGCAAGTGTAAATAACCACACACTAGCAACTCTGCTAGAGGATCACTGAACTTTAAACAATGCATGACTTTAAAAGAAATCCATACAATTGAGTGAAATTTTTCACTCCATTATGGAAATGAAAAAATCCCAGTCTAAAATATCAAAACATTTATTACCATAAGAAACATCTCTTTTTGACTAAATGAGCAATCACTTGACAGTATAAGTTATGGACATATTGTAGAAAAACTTGAGAGGACTTGAAAAACTAATTTTACAACAAAATATATTTTATATTAACTTCAGCTGCTAGGTATTGTAGCTGTTTTTCAAAATAATTCAATTAAAATAGCTGTATCTTTGAGCAACCTTTTCTCTCTCCTTCTTAAAGCCTCATACTTCAACTGTCAGCTGATTTTATATATGCTGATCAGAATTAAGTGGGGTGAAGTTTTTTTTCCTTTTGCTATTGCCTAGGCTTCTATGCTGCACAGGTAATTTTTCACTGCTCTTGCAGATGAGCATTGGCTTTTATTCACATGTACTACATACACATAATAATCTGACACGTTTCACTTTCTTCCCCTAGAAATCCAACAGAAAAGAAAATTAATACATCTGTTGCATACCTTAAAAATAAAATACCTAGCTGTAAGTTCAGTTCTGGAATTTACTTTTAATTAGATCCATAGCTGTCTCCAGTCAGAGAACTTGTGGACACACTAGTTGTCCTCTAAATAGCAAAGTAACATCTTCGGAAAATACCCATTATTTAGGAGGGACCAAGCACAGGTCCATCAGCAACTCCTGCAACTGCACAATGCAGTCCAATATGTTAAAGGCTCCACAGCACCCAAAAAGCAAGGTTTGATTCAAGTTGAGAATTGGGCCACAGAAGCCCTGATCCTCAGAAGCCCCTGCATGCATGGAGACCTGAACCAACCTCGAGCCTGTGATCTCATTGTTACATCTAAGGGATACTTCTTGCATCAGACAAAAATGAAATGGATAAACCACCAATGAACAGTAATATTTCTCTCTTCTTTCTACCCCTCTTCTGAATCTTGGTTCTCCTGAAACAGCTTCTGAGTTAGACAGCCAGCTCATGGAAAACAAATGTACAAGTTACTACCTCCATGCTAGTACTGGGCAATGAAAATATTTGGGTTTACTAACAGTAAACCCTATCTTGACCTATAAACAAGGAGTCTTGAAGCTGTGGCTGTCAGAGCTACTCACACAGTACACCTTCAAACACCAATTCAAGATCGTCAGCAGCTGCAAAGATAACACCTGTGAAGCCATACAAAGCTGTAACTGTTTTTAAAGCATTTCAGATAGCTCTCTGCTTTTAAATTGCCATTTTAACTAGAAATAACAAGTTAAATAGATTGCATCCCATTTGATGAGGGAAACACTTTTTAAACTGTTTATCCAGAATCCTCTACATTTTGACAGGAGCTGATTGGAGCTACCACAATACAGGAAGCAAATCTACCGAAATGAGACAGCAATGTGGTAAGGATGTTTAGGCAGAAAGCCAAATCTCGACTAAAAATGTAAAACACCTATCATGATTCTGTTAATCAGAATATAGAATAAAGAATAACAATAAATATAAAGACACTTAAACATTCACCTCCAAGGACAAATCTCCAAGGACAGCTGGACACCAAAATATCACAGACCCTTAGAAAAATTCCAGTTTCTTATCATAATAGGATAAAACCAAACAGAATTTCTGCACTTGAACTCCAATTACAGCAAGCTAAAATCATTGTAAATGCAATGCCCTGCTGTTGATTATAAACGATCCTGCTGCTCCACACAAATTCCTCTTGATTTAAATGGGAGCCATGAAAGAAGGAGGATGGTGGAAAACTTGAAGAATAACAGTAATGTTGACACTGAAAATGGATCTACCTTCTTGAACTAAACAGAAATAATCAGACTCTCTCATGGCCAGTATCAGATCAATCTTCCTGGTCCTGCAAGTTACATATGAAGCCTTCATTGTCTGAGAGCTAAAACATTCAAACATCGGAATCAAATCAAACAGATTAAAGGAAGGATGACAGCAGTACAAAAACCAAAGGCTTGCTAGATTGCAAAATGGTATAACACACACAAGTCAGCAGAATACAAATGCAATTTAAGGATCCCTTTAATTGTCTGTAAGCCAAGGAAATAATATTTCATCCTGCTTTTCTAAAACATTTATCCAAGATCATTTAAAAGAATGTACTGAGATGCAATGTGGCTGTAATGGAGCTCACTGTTTAGCCTTCTCTTTTCACTGCATACTGTAATTTATTTCTTCTTGTAACAGTCTTCATTAAATAAAGAAGAATGACTGGTTGCTATGTATTTTTCACAGGGATATCAGGATGGCACTCATGACCTGATTTTTATCACCAGTGGGCACAGGAAAAAAAATTCATGCAAAAGGAAAAAAAATACATTAATGTTATATTTCAAAAGATATTTTAAAAACACAGAAGTCAAGATTTTCAAAGTGATGGCTCCCACAGCATACATAATGTGTCATAAGAAATATTCCATATTGCTATATTCTATGTTTTATGCAATTTAGCCTAGTTATTGTGGTTGTGGGAACCATAAGCAGCCATCCTGACAATTTTATTCTCAACTGCAATGTTGCACTAAGGGAGTTTTGGTATTTAATTTCCCTGTTTGTTTCAAAAATGAGGGAGGAAAAGAAAGGAAGGAAAAGATACAAGGAAATAGCACAAGACAACGGAGGAACAATATTGTCATTTCTTTGTGTTCTAATTATTTAAGTCCATGGTGAATTTGGTATTTAAAAAGAGCTGAGAGCATGGAGTATTAGGAAAACCAGTGCTTACACTAATCCACTTTTAACACACCCTGTAGGCAAGTCTGTTATCCCTGGAATACATTACCCTGCTGTGGCCAGTGACACCAGCATTAGATCCCCCTTTTTGTGTCCCCAGTCACGAATGCAGCCAGCCAAGAAAAGGCCTATGCCTCTTGGACAACTGAAAGATCTTACATTTTCCAGTAACCGTCACCAGATCTTCTCTAGTTGGAAGGAAATTCTTTAGTCTACAACAATATGATCCCCAAAAAAAATACCAAGTGACAATGGGGTCTGAAGATGGACAAGTCCTGTGTACGGCCAGGATTTGGGCTCAATGATCCCTGTGGGTCCCGTCTAACTCAGCTTATTCTGTGATTTTGTGAAATTCAATACAAAAAGGAAGCAATGCTCCCTCTTTCTTTATCCTCAGGAGAGAGATAAGAGGTCTATGGCCTAATTCACCTTCCTAAAACACACAAAACCTCATTATCTTGTAATTCTTACAACATTTGCTGCTCTGTGTTATTTTTTCAGTTTGCATGTTTATTACTTTCCTATTCCCATTTCATCTTCTCAATATAGACAAAGCCTGACAAACTACACAACAGTTAAACCAGTAGGACAAGACCAACCCTTTAAGTACTACTACAACTCTGAATACTAATCCTTTTAACTTCTAGCTTAGGAGATCATTCTCATAAAAAAAGCAAGCAAATTCCCCAAAACCACCTCTGCCCACACACTTCTTGCTCAAAGAGCTTTGTATTTACGTATTTAATTTTATCTCCCAACCCTGAGTTTCCCACCCATTTAGAGACAGAGTAATTATTAAAGAGCAAAAGTTTCTTGCCACTGGACAAGTCTTTCTTTGCCTGTTTTCTCCTGCAAAACTATCCAAACACACTATTGCTTCTGAAAATTCAAATTTCAAAGCCACAAGAGGATAAAGAAACCTCTGATTTTCTTCTAGAAGTGTACTAGAAGAATAAGGACTACAGAGGGAGTTGACTGGTCTTTCATTTTTTCCCTAATCTGGCTTTTTTCAATCCTTATCTGAGCCATTACGACCTTAAAGTCAGACAAATTTTACCCTGCTTCTAGTCAGATGGGATATATACTAATAAAAAATCTGAGGCTGTTTACATTTGTGTATGACTGTAGTCAAAGAAAGACAGGTGCAAAGGCTGCCAACTGTAATTGCTCACATATTACCTTATGCCTAATGTTGATTTTTTTTAATTCAATCAAAGATTAGAATTTGAAAGATTAATGCCTTCCTAAATGGTATCATCTGATAGAACTGCCCAAATTTCAACTGCTAGGTTCAACAAAAGGTCTTTCTTGTTTCTTGGAAATCTTTGTTCTGGGAAACATCAACAAAATCAAAATACCAAGGCACTGACAGAATACTAAAATACTGAGATAGACAAGCAGATTCCAGCATTCATACTGGTGGCTTGACAACTCAGAATGGAACAATGAGGCAGGACTTGTTTGAGCGCCAGCTGAATGAAACCTTCTCCAGTCATCCTACTCTACCAAAAACACCATCTCCCTGAACATACTTCCTTTGACCAATAAAACTTCTACTTCTAGAAAAGCAACATATCCCAAAGTATTTCCACCTAACCAAAAATATTTACAGAAGAATCAAGCTTCATTCACTGCAAGAGGCTTGTCACCAACTCTAAGAAATCAAAGAAAGAACAGCTGTAGCAGAAGAAAGTCAATGATGGATCTTTTCAACAATGGCTTTAAAACCAACAGTGAAAAAGAAGCCCAACACTTGTAAATATTCTGTCTGCTGTGTGCACATCTGCTCTACACTCCAAGTTGTTGATACCAGAAGGTCACAATGAAAATTTCCATACATTACCAGGAGTGGCCTTATTCTTTGCTCTCTTGTCGACCCAAAAACATTTCATCTCTCATGTTCTGGCTACAATCAGAGCATGACAAGACTATTACTCTTTTGAAGATTCTGTCATATAGATATTTTACTTAGGACAGCCTAAGAAATAAAGTATGTTGGCATTCCAGTACATTGCACGTGCATAAACAGGACACACAAATAGTTTGCTATTTGCATGGCTGCTTAAAAACAGTTCTCATGATATGGAGAACTGAGAGTATTGGCAAGAATACTGGGCAGTATTAAAAACACAAATCAGGAAAGAAAACACAAAGTAAAACAGGCATTTGAAAGGTATTCTTAATCCTGTAACTTTCTGAAAATCAATGATCTATGTTTAGGTTTATCAATATCCTAACACAGGTATCGATACACTAATAACTGTATCAAAGCGAAGGCAGGCATTCAGTGGGAAATGCTTTCTCACCCACTGTTAGGAAGAATGTCACTTACCTTCTTGAAACAATAAAACACTGAGGATACAAAGCCATGTCTCTCATGCTCTGTTTGGCTGCATCAATGTGGATCTCTGCCTCTATTTCTCAATTTGCCTCCCTGTTCAGTGTAAAGGACCTTTTTTTCAGTGTGTGGGACTAAGAAGGGAAGAGATGGATCTTGGTGTAAACTCTAAGCACAACTTCAAAATATAACTCTCATGGATATTTCATAAGGCAGGCTAGAATCAGTACTTTAAAACAATTTGTAACACTTGTTTTCCTCTTCAAGAGGCTTATCAGCATAAAAAACTTTTGAAGCATGAAGTCAAAGAGCAGGGATAACTAAGAGAGTCAGCTCCCCTGTTTTTGGCGAGTACCACCACTAGCATAGAAACAACTAATAGGCTAATCCCTGGAAAATGACAATACATGAGGCTGTCCAAGTATTGTTCATAGAGCACTGCAAAATAACTTGCACGCCATTGGTAAAGAACAAGCTGCTACAAGACCTCCTCTAAAGGATATTCTTTCCCTTCCATTCATTATCAACATGCCTCACTATTATCCTCTGAGCTGTAAAAAAGATATCCCAAGTGTTTAACTTCTGGAGAGTCACTTTTTTTGGGGATTGCCAAAGGTTCAAATGCAATAGGAGAAACCTGTTTCAATTTCAGTGGAAGTAATTTCCTCGGTATGAGAACATTTAGTATCTTGTAACAATTGATTCAAATATCAGAGTGCACTGACTTCTTGCCACAGCAGAACTAGCAGTATTCCAGCTGAAGCTGTGATTGGCAAAGCTACTGATGCACCCCTCCCACTCCACAGTCCTGCGTGGCTGCGGGTTGTAATTCCACACATTGTGTTAGGGGCCCCGGGATCAGCTTACCTCCTCCTATTCTGAAAATGCTCTGCCTTCTACTGAAATCAAAGCTCTTCTCATTTCAACACAAACACTGAAGATTTTGCATGAGTGACCCAATAAAACTAACCAAAATAGGACAAAGCATTTTAACAACTTTTTTGAATTCTCTCAAAGTAAAAATGTCTGCTTAATTGTCCTTTACATCCATCTCTTCAGTTTTTATAATCCCTTATGAAAAAGGCTTGTTGACTTCATATGGTAAATAGTTGTATCAGTCCAAGCATGTGAACCAGTACAAGAACAAATTTCATATACTTAGTTGGAATCTCTGGCAATTCACAACAAGGAAGGAAAAAAAAAAAAAAGAAGAAAAATTACATAGTAACACAGACCTTGAGGTCTGAAGGGATAATTTAAGTACATTAAATTTATTTCTGTTTCAAGAGACACAACATAAAACTTCTCTCAGTGGTCTTTAGTTCTTTTGCCAAGCACTTCTCTGAGCATGTTCCAAACTCAAAATTACCTCCCAGGAGAGTATCTCAGGTTGGAGCTTTCTTTCATTGTTTCTGGGTTTGCTTCTATATTATAGATTATAGGTTCCAGATGTGAACTGGGGATGGCAAAAAACCTTACAACCACCACATCTTTGTTTTCTTGGTCCTCTAGGAGATTCTATAGGAACTGAAGGGAGTCAGTTTTTCATCTATACACTGTCTCTTGGGGAAGCCTGATCACAAGGATGGCCCATAAAACTTAGAGACCTCTTTCTCTCAGAACATGTGGACACTTCTAACTGTACCAGCTTTGTGAAATCACTGAATGTTTATAAATGAAAAGTGGTATTTCAACACTTATTTTTTGGGGGTTGTTGGTTTTTTTTTGGTAAACACCAGTATTACATGTGTGCAACTGGTACATACACATTTTTTAAGAAACAGAAGTGCTATTAGTTTACTTGGTTAAATTTAACCTAATCATTTTTATGGTCTCCTTCTCTCTTCACTCTATTTTACTACTCATGACCACAGAGAATGAAAAAATTTAATTGCAGGAAAGTACAGCTAAGCTTACTTGTGTAAACACACTTGTATATCCATACATGAAACCTGGGTATGAGTAAAACAAGGTAAAACAACTTTTACTTTTGCTTAGACTGCAGTTGTATCTATTTTCACAGTGGAAGTTGTATCTATTTTCCACAGTTTTGTGGAAGCTAAATTCAGCTGAGTATCATTCTACTGGGGCAAACGGGTAGTGACATCCTCTAAGCCCTGACAAACACATGTAATTCAACACTTAAACATTCTCAACTGTTTTTACAGATCAGACCTGAAATTTTTTTGCAGCATGAAGTCCCAAAGAAACACTTGTGCTGACTGATAGTGACACACATAGAAGACTGTTTATGCTCCTGACACATTCCATGTATAAATTTACTGAATGCACATTTATATCCATTGTCTGAGCAATTGAAAGTATGTTCTTGTCAGACAAGCAGAAATCCAACATAGCTCTTCTGGCTGATGTAACAGGTTTCATCAGGAATTCTTCCATCTCAAAGAGCAAAGTAATGCTAAATACATTAATGTTTTACTGCTGCCATAGGCTTATTTTATTAACAAATCTAGCTTTGAAATTTATGCCTCTAGCCAATCTGTTTTTTCAAAATTCAAAATTAATTACACATTTTTCAACAACGTAAGAAACTACTAAAGAAGTGAACAAAGAACTCTGTAAAACCAGAAAGCTGCTCTTGTGCAGACAGGGAAGACAGAACAAGTATAGGGATGTTCCCTGGTTCACAAAGGTATGAGAAATGGGTAATCTCACAATATCAGAAGTATCAGAAAATTCAAAGGGACTCAGGAACAGATAAAGAAGGCATTACCGAAAACAAGAAAGAGAAAGACTGGCTGGACCTAGCTGCAGCTAGAAGAAACCATCAAGTTTCCAGTAGTATGAGAAAATTTGGAGATCAGAGAAGCACAATGGGCCAGGGTAACTGGAAAAGAAAAAGGACGACTGCTGTTTTAAATTAAACCCTTCTTTTATGCCGAGCACAAAATTGGAAAAACAACACACTTGTCCCAGCCATTCATCCATGGCTGGTACCTCCTTGGATAGGCAGGGAAATGGAATGCAAACCCTGGCACAAAGGAGGGTGCCTGTAGTACAGGTACTACTCAAAATGAACCCAGAGCAGCACTGAGAAAGATTGTAAAAAAGCCTGAAACTTACAGCATGGAGCAGTTATAGAAAAACTAGTTATAGCAGTTATAGCAGAAAAACTTTAGTAAGGAGAAAGCAAAATTAAATTGATACCTAAAAGCAACAGTTTTAAGCAAAAGCTACAAGTCAGTGACATGAAAAACTGGCTGTTTCAGTCACAAACTTCAGTGATGTCCAGGCAACACCCAGGAGTGAAACTGTGCTGCCATAGTGGAAGTCAGTGGAAGGTTTAAAAGCAAAAGCCAGGACCTCTCACATATACAGAGCCCAGCAAACCAGACAACACCTGCTTTTAAGTCACTTCTGTATTCTAGCCTCCTGAAAAACCCTGTCAAGTGAAAAATAATGGCTTCTAATGCAAAGTAGCAGTCTCAAAATAAAAATTACAAAGTCCACACCCAGATGAAAAAGTCAATTAAATTCTTGTACATGCCTACACAACCATTACAATACACATTTTCATGACATCTGGAAAAAGCTGTTGCAAAAAATATTTACAATCCAAAAATAAAATAGATAAATAAGAATATAACAATTTCAATACTGATTATTTTAGAATCACAGCTGTATCAGAAGAGCTAGTGGTTCTTAAAGATTGAATGGAACCTAGCATAGAGGATTATAAATTATTATTGCTTACTAAAACACCTTTTATACATTCTACAGTCTATGCAAAATTAAAAAAAGGCACTAGAGGGGATTCACATGCCTAGAGCAAAACAGGTCATGTCTACTTCGTAACTTTTTCAAAAATTTCCCCCTCAAGATGTTTTGTCTATTGAACTTTCACCTTCAAAATAAAAACTGCCTACATAAGTGACAGCTGTCTGCAATACTTAAATCCAGTGTGTTTGGATGTGTTCCAATTACTTGTGTTTATCATCAGGTTCAAACACTGGTGGGTATTGTTTTTTCTATTTTTTTTATTTCAAATCTATACTGGCTAGAGCTAACTCTAAATATATGCTATATATAAGCACATGTTTCAAGTTTCTAGACTTGAAATATGAAATCAACCAGCTGAAAGGAATCTCTTAATTCTTTCAAGCTCTGTCTCAAGCACTAAAACTCTTAAATTTTCAAATGGTTGAGACTTTATTTTTCAAATTATCTTTATTTGTACCTGTTTAAATTCTCCAACACCATCACCTGCTGAAACAGAAACATACTATCCAGACATTATTTGTCTGGAAAAGAGCCAGTAAGCAAAGTTGGTAACTGCAGCCAAAGGAAAGCGAGGGTCTTCAAATCTGCTGCAGATTGCAGGACTGCACACAAATAAATGTGACTGAGCTAACTTGTGAAGGTATCATAACTTGATTGTATATCCCAATATAAGCCCAAGAGAGGCAAAGTAAATATTTCTATTGTGCCTCTTTATAATAAAAGGCTCTAAAATCCCATCATCTCTTATTAATAGGGGAAAAAAAACCAAGATTCAAGGGAAAGTAAGTACAAAAAGTGACTATTTCCTTCTAGGTGAGGACACTGAGGAATACAGAGACTAAACAAGTAATGAAGTTGGTCAAAATAAGAGCTAGATGGGTAACCAGCACCCCCTTTCCCAGATACATGGCCATAATTCTCCAGCATCTTCCATTCTCCAGTGCCCCCTTTGTAACAGACACTTCAGCGGCAGGCAGTGAATGCTTCTGCATGAAAATGAATCACTTACAAAACTGAAGGATATTTTGAAAAATTATTTTGCCTATATCCATAAAGATGCAGGGCACATAATAAGAAAAAAAAAAAGCATCAGCATTTTTAACAAGAGTAATAACAACCAGGAAAAACTTTCTATGCTTTTTTTGTATGACATCCTGAAGCATATAAGAATTAACTGCAGCCTCTAGATGAGGCTGCAATGAAAATTGTTTTGGAAACTACAAGATAGTAGGTAGGAAAGTGAAAGAGCAATGAAAGACAAATGCTTTTATTTATGCAAAACTCTGTCTATAGGTTCCATTTTGCTATAAATCCAACTAGACTGAAAAAGCACTTACAAGCCATTTATAATAATGGCTCAGATTCACTACCTCCTTAAGAGAAATGATCTAAGAAATAAGCAGCATGAGATCCTACATCATAAAATTGGCCATAAAGATGGGGAAAAATAGGTAACCACGTCAGCATCTAAACAGTAAACTGATGGCATTTTAGTTAGTTACAACAAATGCAGTATAGAAAGTGAACTGCTATTTTTCACATTTCTTTTACTAGCCCGATTAGCAGTGGCTACACTCCTGAAACCATCTCTTCATGTCTCACAAGGAGGAGCATTTCTCTGGGGTATCTTAAGGCCCTCAGCAGGACATTATCAATGGGGGTATCAATGGAAGCTGAACACAGCAATCAGGAAGGGCAAGCACTTCAATTTCCCTTCAAGTCTGCTTTCTTTACCCAACTTAGAATTCACCCCAAGGGCTTTGCAAAGCCTTGCTGGGACTATTCATTTATATCATGGGTTTTATCTTCACTGCCTACCACACATACTGCCAGCATACTGTGCAGAGATATTTTAGGTCACCACAGTTAAAGGTTGGACAGCTTAGTTTTCATTGAGCAGTGCAAATGGCGACAAAAGTCTATCTTTTGTTTAAAAGCAGTCCCTTTTGTATTGTTTGCTTCCTCTATTCACTTCCCAACTTTGTTACAAAGTTTCACAGTGATGAGAGATGGCCAGCTGCCTATCCTCCTTCTAGAGGGACATTCATGCTTTTTAAAGCTGAACGTGAGGAAGGGAAATTCAATGCTGGATTGCTGGACTAAGTTTGGAAGAAAACAAAAAAAAAATAAAACTAAACACAAACAAACTAAGAAAAAAAACACTCGAACAATGGGAATTTTCATTATTCTCACATCTTTCTCCAACTTGCTGTCTCATGGCAGACTACTCTCCTCTTGGAAAAGCTCTGTGCTTCTCACTCACAATCCCCTCATTTATCTGCTTTCCCTATTGGAAAATGTATTTTTGGGGAAATCTGCTGGTTTTTGTGAGGACATTAGTATGCCATACAATTCATCAACTTACACAATCTGCAGCACTTGAATTTGTAGCTATTCCCACTATCAGAAAGACCTCTTTTAAAGACATAAAGATTATTAAAAGCCTTCACTGAAAAAGAATAACATTAAATTATCCAAATAACCTCGGACAGGCATTTGGAAGTACTGAAAATCTGCCCCTTCCTGAAATAAAACCCAATGAAACCCCACAAAACATGTCAAAACATGTCATAGTATTTCACTGACACTACCACAAAATACTTCAAAAGGCAGCAGCTCTGTTTTTCCACTCGGAACTCAGTGAACACATCCTCTCTTGGCAGACTAGTGAGCCAGTTTATAAAAGAGTCTCCTTTTGCTCCTTGAAATAAACAGGCATTTTATGACCATCACACCCATCACCTACAGCCCATGGAGGGCTGAGATCAACAGGTCTCCACTGGCCCATGATCACTCCCAGCCCATTTCCACATGCACACACTTCACAGCCAGGCATCAGCAGTAGCCCAGTGTCATCCTCCTCATCTTAAGCTTGAGAATTTACTTGTTGGTTTTTCCCATTTCTTACTTTTACAGATATGCCAGCAAAAAAATAGGTTTTCAACATTAAAGTTCTGCTTGGCTTACACTAGTGAGCACAAGAGTAGCGGTGGTCAAGACTGCACCTTGCATCCACAGTCAATCTACTGGGCTGAAGAATATAAACTTTTAACACAATTAACATTACTTTTATAGCAACTTCCCCTACCATATATCAGGGGTTCACCCGTTTCAATGCCTGAATTTAGCAGAAAGATGAAAACAAGTGTTATGCCTCTCTGTCTTCCAAATGCAATCCTGTTGTTTCCTACCCACTGCATTGCAAAGGCAGTTGAGCAGCAGACTGATAATGCAGTCATTTAGGGAAAATTCCAGTTTAGTTTGCTCAGTAATACAAATGCTAGATCTTGAACTTATGAGTCCACAAACTATGTGGATGCACATTTTGGAAGGATCTTCTGCCATACCAGCTTCCTGCTACAGAAACAGGATCCTGCTGCATATTTGACTGAAGCCATATTGCTCCAGCAATATGGTTATATGGGCTAATATTTTCATGCCCTTATTTACAAGGATTAAGATTAGAGAATTGAGTCAACAAAAACAAGAGTCAGTCAACTTAAACCTAGGCTATGTGAAAAAAAAAAGTCCCTCTCACTGCATTCCATTGCACTCATGCTTTTAAAAATCACAAATCATCTCCTTGGCAAACAATTTAATTCATGAATTAAATTACCACCAAGGATGTTAAGAAAAGCATAGGTACCATTATTTGTGGAATAAACAGCTTATTAACATGATATCCCTCTAGAAAATGGAATGACTCCACACAACAGAATTTTGTGTTTAAATGGCAAGAGATTTCTTCAGTTCATGCTGCTTGGGAGATAACTGAGTTGACTGTTCACCAGTCTGGAAATTAACCCATTAAAAGAAACAAAAAATCAGTTCGTAACATCATCTGTTCAGACTGCTGCCATCACTTCTTTATTAGGTTTCATTTCAGAATGTTACTTCCATAACAAACTGACAGAGTACAGTGAAGAATTACTGAACTAGGCACTAATGGCAATCAGATTACTGAATAACAAATAACTGAATTTAATCTGTAATTGGCAGCTGAATACAGGCAATTCTCCTGTTACATCTCAGCAGCAAGGAAAAAAAAAAGAAAGAAAAGATAGGAGAAAATAAATTTCAGCTTTCAGATGATGGCAGCAAGGTATGCTCCTTCAAACATAACAGTGAGAAATTTCAGCCAACAGTTCCTTTACTTCTGTCTTTAGAAGGAGCTACTATATATGAATTTCACAAAATATATATATGGATTATGTATTTAGTATAGGTCTTCAAATGTGGACAGCTAGTCACCTCAGTTGGTAACAATCTTTACAATTTCCTCAAGTTTCCTCCAGTTTTGACCAGGATCTGCAGCCATGACATCATGATAATCAGAGGTACAAGAAGAACATATAACCTTCAGCTTTTGGTGCACTTCCCAAGCTTATTCAACAAGCGTACAGACATGAAATACAAAATAATTCTCCATATGTAAGAAATCCAGTAATTTTCCCCTTCTTTCATTGTAGAACCCAATAACAGAGTAAACTGCATCCAACATGCTGTTCTAGGTGCCATGGTGCTCACAACATAGAAGTCCATCTGAAAGGTCAGAGCCAACACATAAGTTTTTGACAACAAAAACACTGTTAAAGGCATTTAGTCTGGGTCATTTCCATTGCACCTTATTTTCTAGGCAACAGACAAAAATTTATTGAAAATACTGCTAACCCCCAGAAAACCAAAATAATCTCAATAAACAGATAGAGAGTACAGGACACAACATTTTCCAGGAGCATGAAACACACAATTTTATGGGTCTTCCTTAATTTGGATGGAGGCCCCAAAGGGACCCAGATATACCAACGGGAGCTCCATACATGACATTCAAAAGCACAGGGTCTTCTGGCTTTCACTGTAAAACTTTTTGTTTCACAAATGCAATCAGACCTGTTGGCACTCTCTCCTTAAGAGATACCAGAACAAAATCCAAGAGATCTGGGAACTGGTATATTCTGAATAATGATAGTATGCTTTATATAACATGTTCATTATAAACTAAATGTCCAAAAATCTACCAGGAAAGGCTATTTTAAAAATTGCAGTACTATACGACTATTAATTCAAAGGTTTCAACTCTTTCAAACAGGGGTAAGTAACTGACAAAGAAGAAGGAAAGAAAAAAAAGAAAAAAGCTGGAAAATGTGAGCAAATGATGAAAACCCAAGAAAACCCAGAAGGGCCACTTTAACAAAGTGGAGTTTGCATAAGGGGCACAACTTAGAAAACAGCAAAGGCTCAGTATGAAGAATAGCCAGAGAATACATGGAGCAGAATAGAGACAACTGATGAAAGTGTCAAAACAGCCAAAAACGAGGCAGAGACACCCATGTCAGTGACTGCTTGAAATTCATGTATCAAGAAGCAGAACAAAAAGAGTTTATATTAGGACTGTGGTGAATTCCTCCAATATTTATCTTCCTGCACTTTCAGCAGTTCAAATCAAGGCTAGGGACTGATTTTTACGAAAATCCCGTGTTTATGTTACACCTAGGGACATAGTAAGGCTCTTAACTTCAGTGCTTTTCTTCACAGACTCAGCTTTGACAAAAGAATACAACATTAGCTCCCCTCCATATTTTTGATTTTCTCTGCTGAGGTGGCAAAGCTACTTGAAATTACCTCCACTTTTTGGATTGTATAACACAACAGTACATCAAGGTACTGGTCCCAAAATGAACCACCGTAGGTCAAGAACGCAGACCCTGAATTCTTTTTATTAAAATCATCTGTCTGGCAGTGAAGAGACATTGAAATTGCTTGTACGTGCAGCCGATGTTCTGAGGACCACTGGTATGTTACATCATATGCCAGCCTCATTCCAGCTACTGAGTATGGGTAATAAATGACAGATTCCAGGAGAATATTCAACTATGCACCAGAAATACAAGGGTCACTTATGCTCCTCTTTTGTTGTGATCTCAGTAAATGCAAAGCTAGCAAACACATTCCCATGCCTTAGAATTTTCTCATAATATACCACTAACTTTCTCAGTCTGCTACAATTTTATAGGCAAGCAAAAGACTCAGGGCTCACTGGCATTGCTCTCAAAGTCCTGAAATAATTGGAACTGATTTCATTTTTCCCAGTTCAAAATGAACTGCTTTTTATTGATTAAAACAACACAATTTCAATATTAAAAAATGAAAAAGTTTTGTTAAGAAGTGTCGATATTTTACCGTCACATTTTCTGACGTGCTCTTCTATTGTTGCAGCTTTATTACAGATGGCTTTGACGTGCCTGACAACATTAATAAAGACATGACACAAGTGTATGTTATCAAACAAACACAAATGGGAAAGGGTGCCAAAAGAATCTCCATTTCAGCACTCGTTGCCTGGACATTGAGCATAACTGTAGCGCAGAAAATAGTTAGCAGCAGTTCTTTGAACACACAGCTCTCTAAGAAATTATTTGTGGAGGAAAAATTGTAATTAGCCTTCGTGAGTACAAATTATGTTCTCTGGTCTACTTCCTGGAAAAAAAACCAAAAAAAACCAACAAAAACAAGAAAACCCTGAGGAGTAACAAACACATCAAAGAAATACATGGGCTTTGAAAGAGGTAGGTGCCTGCCGCATCTTCCTCCCGCATTGCGGAAACCATCACAACAAAAGAACAAGTGGCCAGGGTGTCTGTGGAACCACAGACCATGCCTACAGGGTCACTGGCAGCAGAACCACAGCTAAAATGCTGCATCAAGATTTGTGTCTCAATTTGCTCTTTCTTACCAATCCTTCCCCATTAACAGAAAGCCCTTTATGGAAAGGTGGTGATTTATGTAGTCACAGGGCACATTTCACTATTTCAGCAAATATCTGACTAATTTAAGAGGTACTGCCAAGAGAAGGGGTACCAAGGATAGAAACCAATTTATTTTCAGAGAAGAACTGGCTACATACCACAGAATCCAGGATCTTGCATGTCTCCCCAAGACTCACCCACCAGTTTCTTACACTGACATTAAGCCAAGCTAAGTCCCATTTTAGCCCACACTGCCAAGTAGCTGCCCTCAGACCTTGGCAACAATTTTGTTACTTCCTTTCTCTCCTGCCAGATAGGAGGCAGAGAGGAGCAATTCTGCAACAGCAAAAATCAGAAAAACGTAGATCATTTACAAGCACTGTAACCTCAGATTTAGTGAGATTAGGTGCGATTGCAGGAGTAGTCATTTTGTCCTGATCCTCCGTGCAAAGACAGGTATCACAACACATGCATAAGGAATTTTATTTTTTTTAAAATCAGAAAACAAATGATACTGAAAAGAGACTACACATCTATGTATTTTCTCTGCATTATCCAAAATTCCAGTTACTTAATCTTCAGGGAATATCTTCAGAAATTCTACCTCCCTTTGCTGTGCTCCTACTTCTGATGCCCCTTAACTTGATTTCACATCACAAGCAGTACTACTAACACTAATCCTCCACTTACCCCTTATGTCCTTACCCCACCATTCCCTTATCTCAGCCACCAATTTTGAGAGGGTTACTTTAAGAAGCAGGTCATTCAAGGACTTCTTTCAAATGCAGTCGTTTTCAACAGCACATGGATTAAACAAAAGTTGCATTATCCCTCAGTAATAATTCATTGTCTTCCGTATCTAACAGGATTCTTATGCTGCTTCCCATAGCTCTTGTCACTAGAGTTCACTCCATTTTGCTGCTCAGTTGCAGAACAGACTGCTTCACTGAAGTGGAAAAGCATATTGAGACACACAAAGCTAGTGAATACCTTACGTTTTCCAACTTATGCTCATTTTTGATGAGTTAATGCTTCCCCAAAAATCATACCTGGATCAAACATAGTTTCATTAGCATTGTCAGATGCTAATAGTAGCATGCATTATGAAATATGGCACTTTAGGATGCCCTAAGTCACTCATTAGGCTTTCCTTATAGATCAATATTCAGAATTTCTTTTTTTTTTTTTTGGTTTTGTTTCGTAGAAGAACGCTCTGAATTTTTCCTAAAGGAACAAAACCTGAAAGCATGAAAGTCAGACCTTCTCACTTCAGATTTCATGGCTTATAAAGTACACAAATTATAAAGCTATCAGACATTTCCCAGGCTTACATTAAAATCTGTAGTGAGCCTTCAGAGTGGACCAATTTATTTGATGTGTTTCCCTTAAAGCTTTTATGACACCATAAACATTTCTGACTCCATGACAAATACTTTATAACGTATTAAGCAGCCTCATTTAAACTCTTCTAAATGTTATGCCAACGGCAATGTATTTAGAAACGGAATAGTCGCTTGAAAATGGAAAAACCTCAAGGTGTGCTTTGTACCACCACAATTTATGATTTACTTTCAGGCACTTCGAATAAAGTTCAATGGCACAAACACCCAAAAAACACAAAGTAGGCATATTCTTCAGAAGAACATCGTGCTGTACCTATTTCACGTGAGAGCATCAACAGCGCTGAAGTTTGCTCCCCAGTAAAACTTCCCACTGAATCAAATACATAGTTGAACACTTCATGCTAATTAAGAGTAATTTAATTGTATTTAAAAAATGCTTCTAAGCACTGCAGTTTATCTTCATTGGCTTCATTCTACTGAGAAGCCTTGCCATCCCTCTTTACAAAGGAACAAATTGTGATAACTCTCTTCACAATAAAAAAAGCATTACACCATGAGAACCTCTGCAGGTCACCAAACCCAAGATGCATACACTCCCTGTGAAGAAAAGCAGCACAATCTGACTGATATTTAATAACGAAAACTGAATTACAAAATGCTTTCTGTATTGAAGGCACAGGGAGATTTCAACTCATGAGGCAATAAAAATACAAATACTGTGACAGGATTCATTACTCACGGAATTATTAGCTGTTCAGGTATGCTTTTAATGACAGAGTTCAAATCCTATAACATAAAACCGGCCCTGATGATTTTACAAATCCAGTAAAAATCATTGCTGCATGGCTGCAAAAATTGGGATAAACAGAAGTTTGAAAGGAGGTGATTTGTATATATTTGCTTTTTATGTTTTAACATAGATTGCAAACAGAAGACAAAAACTTTAAGAAATCAAAACCCAGAGCATTTAATTGTGGGGGAGGGGATGTGGGAGTGTTTGTTGGGTTTTTCTTAATTGCTATTTTTTGTCACACCATCCTGCTAACCATTTAAGCTTTCCTTTGACTTGAAGGCATCCAATTTTGGAAAAAGGCAGTTTTATCAGTTGGAAGTTGTTACTAAGCTTCTAGAATTTTAACACAAGCGCCGTATAAACAGCTCATAAATAAATCATAGTTATTGTCCAAGACTAAATTATGAATATAGCAGAAAACATTAAATTACAAAAACACTTTTATGGGACTTTGCCTTCTCATAGTACTGCTCTCTGTAATCTGTGACGATTGGCCTTAAAAGATCAAGATCAAACATCTGACCTGATCCCTAAGTGTCCCAATTTCCCTGTGAAAATTTTCTTTCACTTATAAAAATGCACTTCTCACCTTACATACTTCAGCATATGCTATGTGAATGTCTGCCCTAAAAACCGCCTTACATGGTTACTGCCTCTATACATTGCCAGTAACTAGAAAGTACTCTAAAGCCCCTGCTTCGTAAAGTCATTGGACATCCAAATCACAAATTTCAAATTCCCAGCTGTCACTGCCTAACTATGCCTTCTGCATTTCAGCTTAGTCATGATATATGACATTATCGCTCTCTCGCGCCTCGCATCTTCCTCCAGCACTGACCGAACAACCTGTTTAGGATTTCTTTTGACCATATTTACCACACCTGCAACTAGTTCATGTAAGCAGTCATCATGAACTCACTCTTGTAAAAAGCAATTTTGTTTACTTCTTGTTCATGTATTTCTCTCTGTGTTTAGTCTGCTTTTTCCTCTCAGTAACAAGGAATTTACATGTAATAGCCAGAGGGAAAAGGACAAAAAAAGTGATGTATCATTTTCATATAACAGCTCATTGCTTATTTAGGAATCTAGAATGAACACAGTTTAAAGATACTACCATGTGACTAAAAAATTGTAAATTTGAATGAAAGGAGACCTTTTCCAAAACAACTTCTTCCACGGAATCGAAAGTACTGATGGTGGATTACCTGAAAGCCTGGAAACTACAACAGTGAAAAAAGGAAGAAGCAGTAAATACCAGCAACATTACTACCGGGTGGAAGGAAGCAGTGGTGGCAGGACACTATGGAAGTGTTTGCTTGGGGTATTTTTCCTAAAGGTGGCAGAGAACTCCAGTGCTCCTCCCCTGGAATCAACCCAATTCATAACTTTGGACTATGAAGCGTTAATACAGCTTATTTATGTGCTCTCATAAACTAAGATAAGCTAAGGAAATTCAATTTACCCCATCATACAGCCTGCCTACTGCAAAACCAACATATGAGAAAACATGAAGCCTAAAACTAGAGTCACTTTGAATATTCAAGCAGTTGTGAAGTCATACAACTAAGCAGTCTGGACCTTCAGTGACAAATAAGGACTTGGCAAGAATCCATCGTATATGTTATTTACTAAAAAAATAGTTTTTATTAAAACTGAAAGTATTATAGCTTTATGGCGTAATGTCTTTTTATTTCTCTAATAAACTGTGTCTGTGTGTGTGAGAGCACCAGCATACTCATGCAAGCCATAGTGGCTGTTGTTCCGATTTGGGTTTAAGCCTTATTCTTCAGAAGAACCCCAAGAGAAACATATTCTGTTCACAAACAGTAAGCAGTATGTCTACATGAATTTATAGGCAGGTTTAATTTATTAAAAAAAAACCAAACCAGAGATGAGTCATTATTTGCACTTGTTCTGAAGTTACTTCCTTGTTGGAAGGGCTTACCACTAAATTACTATGTAAAAATAAAATACTTTGATAGTTACAAACAAACATGTAAACTTATTTACATCTACATGTTTCTGAAAGTCAGTATTTCATGTATCAAACGGAAAAATTAGAAAACAAACACTAGCAATTAATCAGGGAAACTTACAGGCCAGGGGTGACCCAGTTACAAGCCTGGAGACCAGAATAGGTCTCACTTGATGACTGTCAAAAACTAGATGCATGACTTCACATGGTTTGCATAATTTATCTGCAATTCAATTTACCTAACTTTAATCAGGGAAAATCTAACTTACCTGGATTGCAGTGTCATCAAAATAGAATATATCCTAGAAATGTATATTACCACACAGATATTCATACACAGTATTTTAAATCTTCAGAACCAAGTGCTCTCCATTGGAACGCACAGTCTTTGCCATGTTTTACTTGTTTGATGAATGTTTCAATCTTCTAGAAGAAAAAGGGACCCATTTGCTTGACTTACTACCTGCTAAGAACATTAATAAAGAACTTCAAATCTAATAAACGAATAAGCAGGGGACAAATGGATTTTGCAAGTTTATTGCATGGTAGTTACATTACTTCTCAACTGGCCAATTTGTAATGATATTTTTGATAAGAGATTACTTAACATGAAACATTTCCTTTAAATCATCATGTAGCTCACAAACATATATCTTTAAAACTTATCAAGGAAATTAAGCTGGGAGTACTCACTGGATCAAGCCGCTCATTTGTGAGTAGTCCCTATAAACAAGGATTTGCCAGTCTGCCAAAATAATCTTCCTACTCTGAAATTAATGCCACCGAAACTGGCAATACCGTTTAATGCAAGCTACGGATCCTGTATGTTATAGGCAGAGAGGTGTTACCATCAACTGGGGTAAGTCTACACTGTTCTTAAGACCAATGAAACTGCATCAATTTACAGGTGCTGAAAATTTGTCACGGTGTCTGTCTTTAGCACTGATTAAACCGTGGAGCCAATTTTAAAGCTCTCACTCATCACAGAGAGACCAATGCCTACAGGACACAAGACAGACTGTAAGTAAGACATCCTAGAATTAGTACACTTTTCTTCCCCCTTATTCATTCCAAGTTTAAAGTTAGTTATTCAAAATCGTAACTTGGGAGGAAGTCAAGGGTGCAGCAGATTTTAAAACTTCTTAGGCTTCTTTTATGCACTCCCTGAAATTCTGTTTAATAGCAGTCATTTCTCAGGCCAAGTCCAGTAACCGTAATCATGCAAGTAACCCCAGTAAAACCCACAGGAAAAGCAACACCATCAGGAAAACATGATTTGGCCCAGAGTTTTACTCCAACAGAATGAAGTTTCCAAGTTACTTTTGCACTGTTTTCCCCCTTTCTGAGAACTGTAATTACACCTATGCTAAAAAATCTCTTTGCATTTCCTCTATCACTATTATGTAATTTTTCCTTCATGGGTATGATGTGGTGCAACACTCGTCTGAGCAATCCTCACTTGCACACTTAGCCCTGGGGCAGTCAAAACGACTAGCATACAGCAGAAAGAAATAATTGCTTGAAAAAGGATTTTGCAGGAGGGGTACTGAGCTGTTTCTTAGACCACCATGCTGTAAAACTGTAGACAACAGAGAGAAAATACAGTTGTTTTACAGAAGACATCTTTAACCGAGCCGAGTTTCTCTGCATGATTCTAAGTGTGTGGATCCTTTCAAATAGCTAATAAACACATTTCTGACTACAAGCACACTGAACGTAACAGGGCAGTTTTCAAAAGTATCTACATGTATCTTGGCAAGTGGTATATACTGTAGTTATCTATAGGTATTTTCCTTTACACTTCAAAAGAGATTTTCAGCCGCTTGCATGCAACAATGATTTTTAACATCAATTGAATTAACTTTTAACTGCAAGGAATAAAAACTCAAAAGTCCCGCTTCAGGAGGCTACCAATAAGCAGGTAAACAGAGCTAATCATTAAAATTGGTTACCACAAGGAAAAAAATTAAATATTTAAGATGTTCCTTAGCGCTATGCCACTGTAAGATACTTCACTATTATTAAAAAAATTAAAATGGCATATTCTTCAACTAAAGCATGCCCCCATAGAATAAGATTTACCAACAGCAGAAAATAATCTATCTAGTTTGTTCCATGAAACTTTTTAAAATAACTTTAAAAAAAAAACCCTAGACACCACAAAACTCTTCAGCTTAAAACAAGCTAATCAATCACCTTTCTGCACAGCTGCATTTTCTTTCATTAATGTAATAGAAATATTTGAGGGATTTCCGTTTTTACCTTTGCATTTTTCCTTTTCCAGTATCCATAACCAATCATCGCTCTGCTCTTCCATTATGCTTCGTATATTGCAGAGTGAGAAGCATCTTCATTAAATAGTATTAAAAATAGAACACACCCGATCTCCCCACCGGAGCATGCTCTGACAGTGCTGATACCACAGCTCTCAAGGTAACCATGCCCAGCTGGGAACTGAGAGGCAAAGTCAGTGCGAGATTAGCAATTTGCAAGCCCAATTGTGCACACAAAAACTTGCCTCGATCCGTGACGAAGACTGCTAAAACAAAATCAGCGTGCAGTTAAATTATGCGATTGAAAAGTTGCAGATCAGTTTACAGTACGGTTCTGGTTTGGTTGTTTTGGTTTGTTTTTTTTTTTTTTTTTTACCCCCTCCCCATCACCCTCAGCTTCAATTGCTTTGTACTTGCCTAAAATGTGCATATGCCATTTAGAAGAACGCGCACCGGGCATGCATCTGGCTCAGCATAGCAATGGCAGAGAAGTCAAACAGGTGATGCACAGACACTCGTGTCGCTCTCTAATGCTTTTGTTTCCCCTCCCGGCACATTTACAGCGATGTCACACGGCGGCGGGACGAGTTTTAAGCAAAACCGCACACACCTGGAAGCGCAGAGACACACCTAGCACGTAAAAATGCACCCGGAATCTGAGAGTGTTCCCCCCGCTGGCTGACGCGGTAAATGAAGGCAAAATAAATAACAGCAATTAAACAAGGCTGCGCGATGGCTGCGCTAGATGAGCACGTCGGGGTTAGATTTACAAGCGATATCGTTTGAGACGCACAGACAAGTAGGCAGAATACATCAAGCGGAGTAACATGAACTGCTTTTTGTGAAAACGGGACACCTAACAAGACGGCTATAACACCTGGACTGCGATCCTCCTCCACTGCATGCAAAAAAAAAAAAAAAAATGCCAAGGAAGCATCAAGTAAATCTGTTGCCCTCACATGGCCACCCTTAAGAACAATGCCAGTCCAAGCAGCCCAGGCTTGCCCTCCGGCAAACATGGCTTTGAAAGCGGATCCTGCGATGTTGTTCACAAATCAGCGAGTAAAAGTTGAGATTTTCTTAAGAGTTTGATCTATTTTAGCTAAAATGACGGCTAGGAGGAGGGCGATCTCCCCCCACAGACCCCCCTCCCTAGCGCTCGTCTCCTCTAGCCCCAGCCCAGCTCCCGGCCACCGACCACCTCACCTCCGCGCCCGACCCCGACCCGCCTCTGCTCCCGCCGGCAGCGCCTCTGGCGATGACCGGCGGGCTGCCGAAACTTTGGGAAGCCGCCGCCCTCGGCGGGGCAGGCGGCCCCGCGACCGCGCCGAGCCCTTCCCGCCCTACCTGGCTGTCACCACCGTTACGCTGCCGCTCCGCAGTCCGGTGCGAGGCGCCGGNAATGACAGAAAACACATGCTAGAAGAAAAAAAATAGACAAGAAAAAAAAAATCGCGACAACAAAGAACATCACGCCACACAAATGTCGACAGATTCTGCTTTGGCTTCCTTGGGTTTTTTTTTTTTTT